>SNQJ01S0012112.1:79646-122762 GCA_010110895.2 Picea sitchensis | reverse complement strand
ATAAAGGAGGGTTTGCGGTTTTGAGAAGATACAACCTGTTGTGCTTCTTTATCTCTTTTGGTAGCCTCCACCCAACTCTCAGGCTGAGCCATGAGGACATGGGCTCGAATTTCATCCTTGAGGCCGCTAATAAAACACTCTCAGAAAAAGGCATCAGACATGCCCTCTATTCTAAAAGTCAGGCGCTCAAAGGTAGCTATAAAGTCTTCCACGGTTCCTAATTGTTTCAGCTTTGTCAAACAACCCAAATGGTTGGTGTCAGTGTCAAAGCGTTCATAAAGCTCTGCCACAAAGTGTGTCCAAGCAATATACCCTTGACGAGAATTTTTTCTCCATTGCCACCATTTCCAACGTTCTTGATCTAGATGGAGAACACCATACCGGAGTTTGGCCAAGTCATCTGTAATGTTGTATAAGGAGAAGTAATGTTCCATTTGCGTTACCCAACCAGTGGGGTCCGAGCCATCAAATTTGGGCACATCCACCCGCGGAAGGCGTAGGTCACGTTGAAAGTGATGGTTCTACAAGGTATGGGAATGAGAGAAATGGTCACCTTCAGTATGTGGAGGTGAGGAAGAGGAAGGGTTATCTATAGGGATATGCAGTTTGGTGCAGAGTGCCAAAAAGACTGATTCAAGTTGGGTGGTGAGGTCTTGTTTGATTTCCCCCATTGAGGACTGCATGGTTGTATTGATGGCGGCAACATTGGCATTGAGTTGTTTCATTTCTTGTTGGGTCTCAATGGGACCAGATTGCAAGGTGTTGAAGTGAGCTTCCAAGTCTTGGCTACGAGTATGGGCCATGAGGATGGGGAAACTAAAAAGGGGTGAGCGGGGTAAAAAAATTTAACGAAAAATGATATGGATGAATGTGATAAGGGAGAAGAGATGAACGTGATAAGGGAAAATATATGAATATGATATGGAAGAATACTGCAAAGAGGAAATGCCCAAATGCTTAACCAGAAAGAAAGGTGTATTTACTTGGCAGCCCAAACACAGTTGTGCGACAATAGATCTTGTATGTTTTAATTTGTTTATGTTTCTGTCCCCAAGGGTTAGGTATTCAAGGGTTCTACAAACAAGGGTTTTACCTGTGCTATAGCTCTCTGATATACGTGCGGGGTCCAACAGTAGTACTCGGCCCAATATCTCAAGGAACTAACTAAGAAGGATAGATCATACGCTTAGCCGTACTACCAGACTACCTAGGTACTAAAGAGTATCTTCCCGAGTGTTTTTCTCGATGACACTATAGCAGTCATGCAGCCGATCATTTTATCTAAAGAGGGTTTCAGGTAATCTAGGTTGATCCATACATCGGTGTTGTCTAATGCGCTACCACTCGAAGGGGTACCAATAGGGGTTACAAGGGTGGCCAACAGATGTGCGCTTAATTACCACTTGTATTTCCTGCGTGTATGAATCCCTCAACTGTAGGTTTATGCGCGTAACGAAATATCTTTGTGGCTTAAAGACACCGAAATACGTCTCTACCCTGGGAAAAAATAAATTAACCCACACTTTCTGCCGAGGAAAGTGTTATGATACCACTTGTAATATACCAGATATAAAATGTATGCAGAACTGAAACAAAATGCTAGTAATTGCAGAATAACGGCAATATAACTAGAACATTCACCACAATAACACTTAAATGATATAAGAATAACAACAGAAATAGCACTTTGAATCTGAAAGCAATGTTCATGGGCCTCTTCAAGGGGGCAACCTCCAGTTGAGCAGAGCTCTATTAGAATAATATCCAAGCTAGGGTTCTCATACCCTCGAATCTTATTTATACTAAAAAGAAGCATCTAGAGGAAGATCCTTCTAGAAGCAGAAGCTTCTGTTAGGTCTTCTTACATCCGCCTTATTCTATTTTATTGAAAGGCCTTATTAATATTGACCTTTATTACATTTGAATATATTTTTCTACCTATGTGTGGGTTAGGACCCTAACATCTAGAGTGATATGGACACACACCAACAATTATGGGAGTAAACTGCCACCTAGTCTAGTCTCTCAGGAAGTTACGAGAGTGAACTTTCACCTAGTCTGAGTTAACTAGTCTATCAGTCTTTAGTTAACTAACTGAAACATAGTGAAGTGAGGAGGATATTAGGGAATCATGAGTAATGTGCTATTATGGTGATGATCCCAAGGACAATGTGAATTAGATGGTGATGATCTCAGTGTTGCATGGTGAAAAAACCAATGCAGCATCTAGACTCCACTCAACTAGTCAAACTGAAGTGAAAATTGAAGAGAATATTCTCCCTAGAGGAATATTCTTCCTAAAATATAGGAGAATGAATAATGACTAATAAACAAGGAAATACCTTAGGAAAAATAAATCCTAGGTGTGTGTGAAGTAACTCCAACACCCCCCCTAAACATCATTATGGTGAAAATAAAGAATGGGTCCTGACAACGAGGCCATATTAGGTACCCAGATACAAAAGATACACTAAAATGAATGAGGAAAGAGGGAAAACCTCATGGGAAACCCCCCCTCCCCCCTCAAATTACAATGCATAAAAAAAATGAGAAGGAACAAAAAGCAGTTTCTAAGCAACCGTGTCCTTCACTCCAAGAAGACCTCGCAACTGTGCAAGTTTGTGCTCGTTGAAGATTTTGTTGAAGATATAGATGTCTGCATGGAACTGACGAAGTATATGCACCATTTATATTTCCACACATATCCACTTTTTCTTCTTGTAATGAAGAAGATACAAATAAAATTTCGATGAAACTTTGAAAACCGTGCAGTCATTTCCGAAAAAATGTTGAAATTTTGTTGATTTTAAAATGATCATAACTTCACTTCCCGGACTCTATTTCGAACGATTTTTTTTTTAATTGGATATTTTCCCGAGAGGAATTCAAATACCTAATTTGTTTCTGCAATTTTTTCTTAGAAAATCTCATAATTGAGTCTATTGTGCGTGACTCTCTTTTTGTCTCCTGAGATGCATGTATTGCGCATGGAAAAGTGTCTGCATGTGACCCCCTAACATACATGCATGGTGCATGAAAAAGTATATGCATGTGACTCATGAGATGCATGTCATATATATTCCACATGAAATTCAGAAAAAAAAAAAAAAAAACAATCAAAAAAAAAAATTGAAAATGGAGTAGACATCATCTTCAATTAATGGAATACAAATTTGTGCAAATACTTGTGTAGAAGACTCTTCAGAATAAAATGTTTGATCTTTTGATGGCTTCTCTTCTGGCTCTATCTGTTCAACCTCCTGCATGAAATCTTCAAAATCTTCTTTATTCCCAAATAGAACCTCCAATCTGGTCCATAATTCATTTGGATTTGATTCTTATGAGTCATCATATACTTGATGGAGAATTTCAGGAGAAATAAACCAGAGGATACATCCTATGGCCATATCTTGTCTATTGAGAAAATCATTTTTGTCATCGACGGAATCAAGCTCTACTTCCATTTCCATAGTTATTTGGTACAAGCCTCTACATATGAGCAAAAGAATTTTTTTTGGCTTCCACGCTAAATAGTTATGAGGCATGAAAAGTATTGCCAGTGAATAATCCATCTTTTCTATGTTCTTCAATTTTCAGTACCTACAAAAATAATTTGGTGTAGCTTTTGCTTAGCAGTCTGTCAGCTCTGATACCATGTAAATGTGTTGAACCTGAAAAAAATAGATCTATCTAGAAAATACTACACACATTTGCAGAGAGAAATTGAGAAAGAAGAAGAAGGAGAGAAAGAATGGAAGAATTCTCATTAACCATATTCCACACTCAAAGAGTGAATAATTTACAATAGATATAGGATACATGAGTAACTAATGCACCATAGTGGTGGTCTAGAGTGATCTAGACACACACCAATAGTTACAAGAGTAAACTACCACCTTGTCTAGTCTCTCAGGCAGTTACGGGAGTGAATTTTCACCTAGTCTAAGTTAACTAGTCTATCAGGCTTCAATTAACTAACTGAAACATAGTGAAGTGAGGAGGAGATTAGGGAATCAGGAGTAATGCGTTAGTATGGTGATGATCCCAAGGACAATTTGAATTAGCTGGTGATGATATCAATGTTGCATGGTGACAAAACCAATGCAGTATCTAGACTCCACTCAACTAGTCAAACTGAAGTGAAAACTGAAGAGAATATTATCCCTAGAGGAATATTCTTCCTAAAATATAGGAGACTAAATAATGACTAATAAACAAGGAAAAACCTGAGGAAAAATAAATCCTAGGTGTGTGTGAAGTAACTCCAACACTTGATAGCCATTTTTAAAAGAAAATTCTACCAATGGTAGGTAGTCTTCCCACTTCTTGGGTTGATGCATCACATGCATCCATAAAATGTACTCTAACATTTGTTTTACCCTCTCTATATTCCCATTAGTTTGAGGGTGATAGGGTGTACTAAATATCAGTTTAGTTTCAAAACCAGCAAACAGAGATTTCCAAAAATTTGAAGTAAATTTTGTATCTCTTTCTGATATGATTTCCTTATGCATGCCATGCAGTCTAAATATTTCTTTCATGAAAATATTGGAAATATCTATTTCATTGCAAGTTGACTTTATGGGGATAAATTGAGCAGACTTACGCAGTTTTTCCACAACTACCATAATGGTTTTATTCTTCTTGGTTGATTTAGGCAATCCAGTGATGAAATCCATGGAGATAGTTTCCCATTTCCATTCGAGAATTGGTAGGGGCTACAACAACCCTACTGGATGTCGATGCTCTTCCTTAACCTACTAACATTATATACATTTAGCTAAGTAATCAACTATGTCCTTTTTCAGTCTGGGCCAATAAAATAATTTCTTAGTGGCTGTGATCAATTTCTAATAACCTAGATGACCAGTATATGGCCTTTTATGTAGGTCATCTATTATAAACCTCTTCAAGTCATCACAATTTGGAATATACAACCTACCTTTGTAATTTAGAAGGCCATCATTCAACAATTGATAGCTCTCATATTTAAGCCTTTTTGGCTCTTTCTCTAGGTATGATTTTACAGTTTTGAAAAATGCATCTGGTTCTTGTGCATTTTTTACTCTCTCCTTGATGTATGGTTCATAGGTGTTTAAAGTTTCCAAGTGAATCACTTTCATACTTCTACTAAGGGCATCAACCACCCTATTTTCTTTTCCTTTAATATGTTTGATTTCAAAATCAAACTCACTAAGGAGAGCCATCCACCTAGATTTTCTAGCATTGAGTTTTGGTTGATCAAACAAATATCTCAACCCACTACGGTCTGTCATAAGTAAAAATATTCTACCTAGAAGGTAATGCCTCTACATTTTTAAATCATGTATGATGGAAGTCAATTCCAAATCCCGGGTCACATAATTCATTTCATGCTCATTCAATTTTCTGGATTTGTAGAAAATTGCATGCCCTTCTTATTGAGTTTTCAATAAGATAGGCTTAAACATGAAGTTCATTCTATTTTATCATTTTACTTAAACCATAGACAATTTGTTGCAACAACCAAGATCACAAGAATAAACACCATGCACAAGTACACAAGAATTATCCTGAGAAACCCTTCTTAACAAGGGAATAAAACCCATCCAATCCTTTGTTATATTCTTCAGGAGAAATACCTCCACCACCATAAACACCTAACACACAAAAGGGTTCTCACAAACCCTAGAAGACTAGCCCCCAAGAGAGGTGCGCACTTTTCCCAAGAAGATGTACTTGCTGAAATTTTCAAACTCACACTTCAGATATGATTCCTCAATGGGGAATTTACCTTTACTTATATTAGACTGAACCTGTCAATAGAAGTTTCTATTAGCACAATAGGGCTGACCTCTCTAACTCACAATATAATTAATAATAACTAGATTAATTATCTTTTACATCACTTATCTATTATATTAAGGTGGGGCCGACCTGTACCCTTTACATTACAATTAGGGTTATAGGTAAGTCTGACTCTTGAACAATATAGCAAGGGATATCATACACCCACTAGTTCTCAACCACTAGAGGCACATCCATAGGGATTTCCATATCTCTATCTCACTGCGTCTCACATGAGAACCACAGTCACTAGTGCTCAACCACTAGGATCATGTTCACCTATGCTCATCCATAGGCACGCCCAACTCAACAGATCATCTTTCCCACTGAATTACACAGGAGATTCATATGGAGTTCATCATCTCAAATATTTTCTTAGAGGAGGCTAATACATCGTCTTCATCTCTTTCTCATAACTATGCACCCAACTCATGGGAATTCACACGTTCACCTTGTGCTCAGTCACAGGCACATCCAACTCAACAGATCTCCTTTATCATTACGTTACACATGAGAATAATCTGGATTTATTCTCAACTCTGTGTAAGGAGGAGGCCATCACTACGTTCCAGTTCTGTCTCAAATAGAAACCACACACCCAACTCATGGGCTCTCTCTCAGGTTGACTCAATTAGTTTGTGCCCTGGAGGATGTCTCACACAACTTTAATCATCAACACTCCCTCTCATCTAGGGTGACATTCTTCATCATTCCAAGTCTCACATGTAAGTACTCAAACTTTGTATTGGATGTAGTCATCAACACTCCCTCTCAACTAGAGAGGTATTCTTCACCAAGCCATTTTGGTGAAGGTGTTTGCAATATGTTCATGTGTAGGAAGGTATGGCATGTGTACTTCTTTCCTCTGCATCATGTCTCTGAAAATGATATTTTATCTCAACATGTTTTGATCTATCATGAAACACAATTTTCTCAAAGAGCTTCACACAACTCTGGTTATAATCATAGAATTCATCTCATGATCAAGTAAATCTGTCAGAATTTTATGAAGCCACACTGCTTCGCACACTCAATGATATATACTCTATTTTTGTGGTATTCAAGGCCATAGAGCTTTGTTTCCTACTGCACCAGGAAACCATGACAACCTTCATGGTAAAAAAACAACCATATGTTCTTTTGCATTCCATTGTACTCTATGCTCAATATGTATCGACATATCCTGCAAAATCAAGTTCACACTGGAGGCATATCTCAGGCCATATCCAACTGTGCCTCGTATATATCTCAATACATGTTTTGTTGTTGTCCAGTGAGTCTATCTTGATTGACTCATGGAATGACTATATACATTCACTGCATAGCATGAATCAAGTATGGTGTTAACCAGATACATCAGTGATCCAATCAGCTGTGGATTAGTCTCTTCTGAATCATCATCAATATTTTTCTTCAAATCCATCACTGTGGATTTTCATTCTGTCATATTGAACTTCTTTAATATTCCCACTTTATATTTTCCTTGACTCAGGAAAATATCATCGGTCCTCTGTCATACTTCTTGTCCCAAGAAGTAGTGCATCATACTCATATCCGTCATCTCAAAATCAGAAGTCAAAGATTACTTGTATCCAACAACAAGGCTTTTTGAATAGTTCATCAAAATCAGGCTCTCGTCACCAACACTGTAATAATATAGGTTTGGATCAACAACACTCTTGATGAAACCCAAACTCATCAAGAATCTATCAATATGATATAGTTTCCAACTCATGGATGGTAGTATAGATGGAAGTGTATCAGGTTTACTGGATCAAGTGTCTCATCATAGACAACTCCCTCTGTTTGTGAGAATCCTCTAGCTATAGATCTCACTTTGTATTTCTCGACACTTCCATCAGCTGCATACTTGATCTTATAGATCCACTTAGAATTCACCACAGACTTCCCTTCTGGTCTCTGAAAAATATATTATACATCATTCTTTAAGATATACTGGTATTCTTCTATTATGGCATCTTTCCATACTTGTTCTCTTGTTTCTTCTCCAAGATAAGGAGGCTCAAAATCAATGAAGTGGCTCATTTATGAAGGATAGATTGAAAATATATTTTCCTTTCTCGAGATGTGCCTTGAGAGGCTTGTATGTTTCTCTACCTCCTGTTGAGTGAGCCTAGGCAGGCCTTTTATGCTCTACTACAATATCTTTGGATATATCAACTGGAGAAACTGGATTAGTTGGAATAATGTCTATCTCCTTCTGAAGTGTTGAAGGGGGAGAAAGTAATGTATCATTGTCAATCTCCATTTGAGATTCTCTGGATCTTTGAAAGGATATCTCTTCTTCAAGGACAACATTTCTTCTTGTCACAATCTGTCTCTGACCAGTAATGTCGATATGGAATGTCTTCGAAAATTCATTGTTATCCCATAAATGTATCCTTTCTCCATGAAGGGTATAGCTTGGACTTCTTCTCTTTGGGTACATGAAAATACACCGGTCGCCCAAATATCCTAAAGTGTTCAATCACAGGCTTCACTCTGGTAAAGGCATCTTCAAGAGTTATGTTTTTCAAATTCTGGTGAAGGCTCTTGTTCTGAACATATATTGTGTCATGCATGCTTTTGTCCATATAATCATAGAAGGATTTTGATCATGAATTATTGCATTGGTTGCCTCAATGATGGTTCTATTCTTCCTCTTTATCAAATAGTTTTGACTCCCTCTGAGTCAAGTGACACCCTCTGAAGGATAAACATCTTCCTTTGTTATTAACCTATCTAGAACAAGAAAACAAAAAAAACCAATAGAAGAGTATCTCCTAAGGGAGAATAATGAGTACATCTCTAGAATCAAAACAGTTTAAGGATTGTTGTCACAGCTACAACACCTACTTGTAATGTAGAAAACTTTATAAATATAGGTTAGAGGAATGAAAATTACAACAATCAAATATGGAGTCTTCACTTCGAGTGTGTTGTTCCTATGAATGCACTGAGATCCCTCTTAATCCATGACTTCAGCAAAAAAAGGTTCCTACCTCTTGCAATTACCCTCATGACAATGATAGAAATAACATATATACAAGTGCATACCTAAGGGTATTGATATGATTTCTCCAATGATCTTCATGAAGAAGGTAGTCACGGTGTCACCTTTTGTCACCTTTGTTATTTTGAAGTTGGCCCTTCAATGTAAGAGCTTGTGTAGATGATTGGCTTCCTTGTCTTGTCGTCGTATTCCTTCCATTCATCAATATGTTTCTCTGGTAAAAAAAATTGTATCCCCCACAATACGTTTTCCTCTGAAGTATTATCTTCCAGGAACTTGAAGTTTTTTTATTCATCAACCTTATCCTCCATCATAGTTTTGTTCATCATATTTTTAGATTCTTCACAAACCCTTGTTAACTGAGATAGAAAACCTAACGGCTAGGATAGTCTAGCAACCTTAGGTTTTTTTGGGCTTATGAATGCCAACAATAAGCCTTGAAAGTAATAATAACACAGGTAATCTTGAAGGCTTCTTCAAAGAGCTGCAAAAACCCTAAAAACAAAAATCTACAGAAATTTGCGAAACCCTAGAAACCCTAGGGCCAAATTTTCAAAATGCTTGTAATTTCACTCCGAGAGTATTTTTAGGTGTGATAGAGAAGGTTGTACTCTCCTATGAGAAACTTTTCCTCAACATCCAAATTTTAGGGGATAAAACACCCAAAAGAAGAGGGTTGTACGAATTTTTATGGAAACCCTAGGAGGGTCGTACGATTTTGCAAAAGAGGAGGGATGACTGGTAAAAGCTTGTAGCTTGTGCAATGGGTTCTTCAAGACCTATGCTCTGATACCATGTTGAGTTTTCAATAAGCTATTATTAAGCATGAAGCTCATTCCATTTTATCATTTTACTTAAACCATAGACACTTTGTTGCAGCAACCAAGATCACAAGAAGAAACACCATGCACAAGTACACAAGAAGTATCCTAGGAATCCTTTCTCAACAAGGGAAGAAAACCCATCCAATCCTTTTCTTTATTATTCAATGGAAATACCTCCACCACCATAAACACCTAGCACACAAAAGGGTTCTCACAAACCCTAGAAGACTAGCACCCAAGAGAGGTGCACACTTTTCCCAAGAAGATGTACTTGCTAAAATTTCCAAACTCACACTTCAGATATGATTCCTCAATGGGGAATTTACCTTTACTTATATTAGATCGAAATTGTCAAAAGAAGTGTCTATTGGCACAAACAATATGACCTCTCTAAATCACAATATAGTTAAAAATAACCAGATTAATTATATTTTACATTAATTATCTATTATATTAAGGTGGGACCGACCTGTACCCTTTACATTACAATTAGGGTTACAGGTAAGTCTGAATCTTGAACAATATATCAAGGGATCTCATACACCCACTAGTGCTTAGCCACTAGGGGCACATCCATAGGGATGTCCATATCTCTATCTCATTGTGTCTCATAGGAGAACCACACTCACTAGTGCTCAGCCACTAGGATCATGTTCACCTGTTCTCATCCACATGCACATCCAACTCAACCGATCTTCTTTCCCATTGCATTACACAGGAGATTCATTTGGAGTTCATCATATCAAATCTCTTCTCAGAGGAGGCTAATACATCATCTTCATCTCTGTATCATAATGATGCACCCAACTCATGGGAATTCACACATTTACCTTGTGCTCATCCACAGGCATGTCCAACTCAGCAGATCTCCTTTCTCACTGCATTACATAGGAGAATCATCTAGAGTTCTTCTCAACTCTCTCTAAGGATGAGGCCATCACTACGTTCCATTTATTTATCATATAGGAAACCACACACCCAACTCATGGGCTTTCTCTCAGGTCGACTCAATCAGTCTGTGTCCTGGAGGATGTCTCACATTGTTGTAATCATCAACACTTCTTATATAAGAAATCCTTCGATCCCTTCCTTCCAGGCATCTGTACACGTAAGGAAGTCCTTGTTTGGGTTTGCAATATTCAGCATGGGTGCATTGGTTAGAAGGTATTTCAGTTGTTGGAATATCTCTTCACATTTTGATGTCCAAATGAATTTAACTCCCTTTTTCTGGAGGGAGGTGATTGGAAAATCAATCTTGAAAAATACTTTTATGAACCTTCTATAGTATATTTCTACGCCCATAAAGGATATTATATCAGGTACATCTTTTGGGGTAGGCCAATCCATAATGGATTTGATCTTTTCAGGATCAACTAACACTCCTTCTTCAGAGATAACATGGCCTAAGTAATGGACTTGTTTTTGGAAAAAGTCACACTTACTAAACTTTGCATAGAGTTGATATTCTCTTAGCACCTGAAGCACTAACTTGAGATGTTGTTCATGCTCTTCCCTATTATTAGAATAGATTATGATATTATCAATGAAAACCAACAAATTTTTTTCCAAGAACTTACTGAGTACATTATTCATTAAGCACATAAAGCTAGTTGGTGCATTGGTAATCCCAAATGGTACCACCACAAATTCATAGTGCCCATATATTGTAATAAAGGTTGTTTTGTGGATACCTTCATCCTTAGTTAGTACTTGATGGTATCTAGACCTCAATTCAATCTTGGAGAAAATTGTAGCACCCCTTAATTGGTCAAACAAGTCATCAATCCTTGGAAATGGATACTTATTCTTAATGGTCATCTTATTGAGTTGTCTATAGACTATGCACAACCTGAGTGTGCCATCCTTATTCTTCACAAATAAGGCTAGTGCTCCCCAAGGAGAGACAATATATTGAATGTAACCTTTGTCCAACATCTCCTTTATTTGTAGTTTGAGCTCAACTAGCTCTAGTGTACTCATTCTATAGGGTGTTCTAGACATTGGCACCGTTCCAGGTACAAGTTCTATTGAAAATCCAATATCTCTTCTTGGAGGTAGACCTGGTACCTCTTTTGGAAACACATATTTATAGTCTCTTAATATACGATGGTCCTCTAGGATTAGTTTATTGTCCTCAACGGATTTAAACACTTGTATTGCATACAAAGGACATCCTTTTTTGCAATACTTCTTCACTTGAAGGGATGATATTTGTCTCACTAAGACATGCTTTTTAATTCCTTGTAGGTTTATTTTCCTCCCTTCTTCATCTTCACACTCCAAAGTTTTATTATAACAATCCAACTTGGCTTTATGGGAAGCTAACAAGTCCATGCCAAACAATAGGTCATAAGATCCTAAAGGAAGCATGTTTAGGGTCGCTTGGGTGGAAAATCCATTCATAATGAATTGGAATGTTGGTGTTCTAATATCCCTAGGCCAAACCCAATTATAGTGTAAATGAAAATGTACTTAAGCTGGTGATTTGTTTGATATTATTCTGTATGCACATTTCATGGCATAGTGTGTTCTTGTACTACGTAGTAAAATGATGAAATGGGCATATTCCAGGATACCGAGCGCAACATCTTAAGTGCACATGATATTGAGACCAATGAGCCTTTGTGTTTATGTTTTATTTTATAGGTTGGTGAGCCAGTTATTATAAGCTGGGAGGCCTATTTTTATATTAGGCCAAAGAGCCTAAATATTAAAGGCCAGTGTGCCTATTTTTGTATATGTCTCATAATTAATATAAAATACATCATTGCACACAGAACGACCATGATAAAAAGACGGGGGACTAAACTCCACTAGTTAGGGAATGGGAGGGCCAAAAGTTAAGGAAAAGGGATAAGCTAGGGAGCTTAAGAAAAAAAGGAATATTATATTAATATTTCTTAAATCATAAAGTATGGATAATTATTTTATCCTAAGTTCCAAAGTTGGGGACAAGTGGGCCAAAGTAGTTCCCAACATGACAAGTGTCAAGTTGGGGACATGCATACATATTGTGGGGACTTAGTTCATTTTCCCATCTTTTCCATGATTGTTTCCATCATTCATTCATCTAGTCAATCATCCATGAGAATGCACACACCCATTGAGATATCCTTTGTATCTTCATGAATATACCTGAACCTGTATCCATAGCCATACTTGTTTGTGTAGTTGATTAGCTGGGGAGATGAACTGAAGAAGCAGGTTGTCAAGCCTGTGGGATACTGAAGAAGTAGGTTGTCAGGCCCGTGGGATATTGAAGAGGCGAGTTGTCAGGCCCGTGAGAAATTTCTCTCTGGGTGAGAGAATTGTTGGGAATTGATTTCTTGAAGGTGCCAAACTGTAGCTACAAGGCTCTGATACTTCCTGTCTGGCCTATTGGTGAAGCCCTAGAAGGGAAGTGGGGCAATCGAAGGACTATTGAGAAGAGAAGGGGCACACTTCCTGGGGTGGGACAGGCATGTGGGGAATGAGATATTGTAGGATGTTAGTTTGATTAGGCACCTGTGACAGAGTCTTTCCTATTTTCCATAAGCCATTAGCCTGGTTAGGAACCCTTTACCCGGGAGGAGTTTAGTCCCAGCTCGGGGGTGACTCACTGTTCAAAGTGATGAACAGTGTGGTCTAAGGTTGGGAGGTTCATGGAAGTTCTGCATGCAGTTGGTGATATTCTTACCAGGATAAGTGTCAACTGTGTGATAAATTTACATGCTGCATGTATATGATTAATGTTATTTCAGTGTGAATCTGTGTATTTACAAATGTATTGGTATGTTTACATTTTAAATATAATGCTTCCGCAAGAGTTCTGTGTGTATAAATTTTAATTGCATATGATTCAAAAAATGTATGTGGCATAGCTCAGTTAGATGTTGGGTATGTTACAGTATGTTCTGCAAAGAGAATAAAAGAGTTCTCTGGTGTAGCGTGGCCCAGCCTGGGTGGTCAGGGACATTACAAAATCATATCAAATCTAAGTAAAGCGTATGAGTAGTGGCATTTCCTGGCCTGTTGGTGGTCGGGGATGTTACAATATGGTATCAGAGCTTCAATTTTCAACACTGATCCTGGATGGGCCGAGAAATTTAAGTCGAAGCGAAATTTCACAGAGGATTTATTTCGAGGTGGCCAAATTTCGAGTTATAGAATGTCCATGATAAATTCTATAAACAAGGACGCGGAATTGGGAAAAGCCCCAATTTATGTTGTTAAATTCACAGGAAAATCGAGAAATTCAGCTAAGTGGTGAGATATTACTGGTTTAATATATGTTTTAGCAAGTTCGGACCTGGAATGGATCAAATTTGAAGTTACAGTAAATCCATGCCAGATGGAGCGAATTTAGTAATTGAAATTCTCAATTCATGACTTGAGCTTGGGAAAACTCCATTCCAGAAATGTCAACCTACAACGATTTGTTGTTGCAGAGGTTGATTTGGTGTTATCGGGGTGAAATTGAAAAATTTCATGGTTGCAAAATGTCTATGGTAAATTGGGGAAAACGTTAAGCAAAAGCCCCAATTTCTGCAGTGGAATTTAGAAGGAATTGATGCGCATAAAAATGAATGTGCATAGGTGGGCGCACTAAAATGCATGATGCGCAGTGAAAATATTGTAATAGGTAAAATTTGACACTGCACGACAAGATATTGGCATGCTGGTGCATGCGCTAAGTTTTGGTGTCGTGCTGAAAAATGTTAGTGTGCAAGTGTGCACGCTAAATTTTGGTGCTGCGCGGAAAAATGTTAGTGTGCGGGTGTGCGTGCTAAATTTAGGCGCCACGTGGAAAAATGTCGGTGTACAGGACTGCGTGATAAATTTAGCATTGTGCGGTGTGTGCACACGTAATAATGACGTGTGTGGTGTGCGCAGTGTTGGCAGAGCACAGAGGAGTTTTGTTGGTGTGCACGCAATGTGGGTGCATGTTGTCACGCGACAATTTACTTAGTGGTGTGCGGTGGAGACGTACTAAACTATGGCATGGTGCAGTGCATAGAGTATAATGCACACGGAATATCAGCGCACGATACAAAAACTGCACGGAAAAGGTAATAGTGCAAGAACCAAAACTGTGCATGGTGGATATTGGCGCACGACATAAAAGTAGTGCGCGCAAGTTATTGGTGCGATAGAGAAGTGATACACAGTGGTTTTAAAGTGCGCAAATAACGATTTACCTTGTGTTGTTGTTGCACATGATAAAACTGGGTTACAGGTTGAGATATGTGTGTGCGAAGTTGTTTGAAGGGTGAACAATGGCAGAAAACCAATGATTTTCTACAACGTTTTATATCATTTGAACATCATCTTTTTACAACGCGTTTTTGAGGGCTTTAAGAGCGTTTTTAGAAACTCAAAAACCAGGAGACATAGGTGTAAGAAAGGTACACTCTGTCTCTACAGCTCAAATAAAATATCTCGGAGAGAGATTTCTAATGGTGTAAATTGTTCGTCAAACAGAGCTTTTATGAGAAAGTTACAAAACAAACAGTGGAGGGTAAATTTTAAGACCCATCTAGCTTCAAAGAGCCATAACATTCTGCTCCAGAATCAGATTGAGGCACATGAGCCGTTAATAGAAATATATTGAACCATAGAAAACATTCCAAGAGATTAATTAAATGTCTAGGCATTTTAAAAGTGTTTAATATGTAAAAGAGGTACCTGTAACATATCAGTTACAATATGGCATTTTGGCCTAGAACTTCAGTCGGCTGTAACTAATAGCCTGGAACCTAGAAAAAGGTGAAACTTGGACAAAGTGTCCATAATATGCATATAAAGAAACCCAATGGAGATCCCATGAAAATTCCAATGGATTAGGTGCAAAAATGCATATTTACAGCGCAGAGTTGTGCCAAGTTGAAGAATGAACAGAAAAGTTATTGGGCAATTTTCAAATAGCCATAACGTTCTTCTCAAGAGTCAGAATTGAGCATGGGAGTAGGCGTTGGAAAGGTATCGGACAATAGAAGATAATTATTCACCTAGAAAATCAATTTGGGCAAAAAATTTCACAAGAGATCAGAAGAATAATTCTGATGCATTATTGGAACAAAATTGTACATAATTTCAGAAATTTGTTAAATTATTTAGCATAACAAATTTAGTTGGCTGCACATTTTTGCAGAGTCCAAAAATTTAGTTCTTAAGAGGGGAGAACATTGGATTTTAGTTAAAAATAAGCAGAGGTACTCAGAGAAAGAGTGTTATGACATAAATATTTCATAAGATGGTCAGAAGCCAAGACCTCAAAATGTCAAGGTATGAATCTGAGTATAGCCATAAAGTTTTGGGAAGCCACTACAGGAAGTCCTCGCATGTTAGTCAAGTATTCAATGGAATTTGGACAGAGGAATAGATCATGTAGTCATATCTATTATAAAATGATTAAGCAATACATTGGAGTCATATCTATTATAAAATGAATTGACTATCAAAATGATAGTAATCAGATAAAGAAAGAGGCTTAATGCATATATTGATAAAGAGTGCATCGTATCCAGGGACTTGCTATGAAATTACAGAGTAATACTTCCCTTATGGTTATCAGAGTGCGCAGTGGAAGCATGGTATGAAGGGAATCAATAGGGCATGATAGAAGTGGATTGTGCAAGGTAGGTTGAAATAAGATTGGTCAAGATAGGGGAAAGTAATAGCCAACAAGCAAATCCAAGTGTTGATATGATTAGATAAGGAAGGGATAAATCAAGTAACTCAAGAAGGAAGTTGGTGTTAACTATCAAAGGTTACTCAGAAAACATGACCGGAATATAATTGAGTCATGTAGAAGTTGGATCAGAGGGATCCAAATAATAGTAGAATGTTGAAAATTAATATAAACATAATATGTAGTTGCAAGTCCATGAACATCCTAGGATAATGGAAGAGGAAATCATGAGGTAGATATCAAGCTAATGGGAATGCAAGAAAACACTCCAAGAGGGAAAGCAATTATAATAGATCCTTGTTGATGCATTCGAAAGGTATTAAGGATATTTCCACAATGTCATAGAGATGTCAAAGCCATGAAAGACTTAAAAGTGAAATGAATCTTTATAGAGAGTCAATTAAGAACCATGAAAATGAAAATGGTTCTATGCTTGGTTTTGAATGTAAAAGAGATGGTGCCTGAGAAGAATCCATCTCAAATGGCATGGAGCCATGAGTGACATTTCCAGGGGTGGAAGTATCACTTGAAATTGGTTGGTAAATTAAAATCAGTATTAAGTGATTTTAATTAATTCTATGTAGCTAGAGAATGAGGCATATGTGCATCCCTATAGTATGATAAGATTTTGGCTATGCAAACCAATTTTGAGGCTAGTTGGTAAGTAGTGGAGAAGGGTGGAAGAAAACCCAAATACTAAAGTATTCAGTCCAGAAAGAGCCGAAGTAATTTAGTACGAAAAATAAATGGATGTTGAATATCCAAAGTCTATAAGACAACATGATGGGAATTATAATTCATCCAAGTATGAGTTGGGATAGATGGATCCAGGAAATAAATAAAAGTTGAAGTTTAATATCAGTTTAGTATTTGGATGGAAAAGAAAAGGTAGCCAAGATTTATTTGGCTAGCATGTGCTCAAATCATAAATAATCAAGAACGATGGCTGCAGTGAAGAGCACACAAAGATTCATGAATATAGAAGAATGGAAAACTTATGGGATAAACAAGGAAACATGATTCAGGAAGAAAGAAGTTGTTGCAATTACTGTAGCAACAAGTATTTTATGGTTGGTTGGGATAGCCATAAAGTGAGAATGCTTGCATGTTTGCAAGTGTTGTTGATAATCATGTTGTTGCATATGTAAGGAAGCAACAAAAAGTTGGAATGTTTATTATAAGGATGATAAAGAGGCATGAAATATTCTATTTTCATCACCCAATTAGGTAGCATTAAATTCATTTAATGGAATCTATGTAGGTAAGTATTTCTCTTTTGAAATTATGTTGCAAAATTGCCAAAGAGAAATTCAGGTAAGAATTTCCCCAAATTGAATTTTTGCAATATGCAATAGGGTATTGTTTAAGTGCATTGACATGATTAAGTTACCACTAGGTGTGGTAAAGTCTAGAGGCTTGTTATAGTTATTAAAGCTTTTAGCTTTTGAATGCACGCACTAACATAGTAGCATGTCATGTTAATTTGGTTATGAGGCAATAACCAAAGAAAATAAAAGATAAGAACTTGTTATAGGAATGATGCTAGGAAAGTTAGTCATGTATGAGACCTGAACATGGTTGGATATGGCACGGTATGGTTATAGGAAGGTTATGTGCCACAAAAACACTCAATGAGATTCCTACCTTTAAATAAAACTTGGACTGCAACCTTTTTGCTAACACTAATAAACAACACAGAATTGTATTCTTGGTGTAGTGTTCAGGTCGAAAAGGAAGGCATCCAAGTAATTGTGAAGACAATGGTAAGTGTGTGGAGATTTGTCAAGATATTGGCTAGATTTCCAATTTATGAATGGTGAGATACATGACTTAGATAAAGATCATTCTGAAAATCAATACAAGGGTGCATTGAATAAATAGGCATTGAGAGTTGTAATCATGTCTAGTAAGTGGCAGAGTTGCACTCATACATTATAAAATTGTATATTTAAATGCAATTGCCGAATGCATTTTGTGAGTGCATGTATATGTGTTCTTGAATGGAATAATTGTGTCAACAGATGAAATGTTACTAACTCATGGAGTTGAGAACATTTCAGGAACTTTTAGACATTGCAATAGGAAATTTGCAAGTCAGGCAGTCACAAGAATAGTGACTACAAAAAAAAATTTGTTCAAAAAACTAAAATAATGAACTTACTGTTATTAATTATGAGCAGGTACATGCATATAATGATGAGTCATTCTATCTAATAAATTGTTTTGATAATTGTTATTGAATTTCTAGGTGGAGGCAATTCTAAGATCATTGCATAAGGTGTTGTACATGTGGAATTATGATGTACATAAAATACTGACAATCTGTTGGTTGTATGCAATATATAATCATTGTAGGAAAAAAAATGGTATTTAGCATGGTGCTTGCTGAAATACATAAGGAAAACTACATCCTATTATTGCAACAACAATGAAAAATTATGAAATAGAATTTCATATTTTGGGAAAAGTCAAATTCATTATGAAATTAATTTGATTTCTAAAATGGAATTTTTATAATTCTCTCTCATGATAAATGCATGTTCATGATGCAGATGAGATGATAATGATTAAAGTTGGAACCCATGGAGCCATGGTGCTTTGAGTCTTCCTGTCCGGTCTATGCTGGAGCCCTGGAAGGGAAGTTGAGAAACCAATGAATTGTTGGACAGTGAAGGTGCATACTACCTTGGGTTGTACATGCATGTGGGGAAGAGAGACCATTGGTTGGAGTACAGCTGAGGTTTGGTACCTTGGCCTAGACTATGTTGATATTGATTGTCGGTTGTGGTTATCTTAGGAAGCCATTGCTATGATGGATTCATAGCCATGCTTGGGAGTGGTACACTATTGAGAGTTTACCAACAATGATATACAAGGTTGGTTGGAACAACGTGGACCTACAACCAGTTGTTGCTTCAATAAGGTTAAATTGAAGCATGTAATAAGGAACAATGAGTTGAATTATTTCTTAAAGAAGCTCTATGGAATAGAGTAATTGACTTTCAATTGCAGTATGCGTACCAGAAGTGGTGTTCGAAAGTAGAGCACCAGATGGCTAACAAGCTTTCAATAGCTAAAGCTCGAAAATTTTAGAGAATTTGAATGGTACATGGTATATAATGCACTGAGGACATTGCATAAATAAGGGAAGGGGATTGTAATATCCCTAGGACGAATCCAATTATAATGTAAATGAAAATGTACTTAAGCTGGTGAGTTGTTTGATATCATTATGTATGCACATTTCATGGCATAGTGCGCGCTTGTACTGCGCAGTAAAATGATGAAATGGGCACATTCCAGGATAATGCACACATCATCTTAAGTGCGCGCGATATTGAAGCCAGCGAGCCTTTGTGTTTATTTTTTATTTTATAGGCTGATGAGCTAGTTATTATAAGATAGGAGGCGTATGTTTGTATTAGTCTAAAGAGTCTAGAGGTTAAAGGCCAGTCCGCCTATTTTTGGATATGTCTCATAATTAATATAAAATACATCACTGCGTGCAGACTGATCACGATAAAAGAGATGGGGGACTAAACTCCACTAGTTAGGGAAAGGGAGGGCCAAAAGTTAAGGAAAAGGGATAAGCTATGGAGCTTAAGCCAAAAAGAAATATTATATTAATATTTCTTAAATCATAAAGTATGGATAATTATTTTATCCTAAGTTCCAAAGTTGGGGACAAGTGGGCCAAAGTAGCTCCCAACATGACAAGTGTCAAGTTGGGGACATGCATACATATTGTGGGTTGTCAGGTCCATGGGATACTGAAGAAGCAGGTTGTCAGGCCCGTGGGATATTGAAGAGGCGGGTTGTCAGGCCTATGAGAAATTTCTCTCTGGGTGAGAGAACTGTTGGGAATTGATTTTTTGAAGGTTCCAAACTGCAGCTACAAGGCTCTGAGACTTCATGTATGGCCTGTTGTTGAAGCCCTAGAAGGGAAGTGGGGCAGCCAAAGGACTATTGAGCAGAGAAGGGGAACACTTCCTGGGGTGGAACAGGCACATGGGGAATGAGATATTGTAGGTTGTTAGTTTGAGTAGGCATCTGTGACAGAGTCTTTCCTCTTTTCCATGAGCCATTAGCCTGGTTAGGAAACCTTTACTCGGGTGGAGTTTAGTCCCAGCTCGGGGGTGACTCATTGTTCAAAGTGATGAATAGTGTGGTCTAAGGCTGGGAGGTTCGTCGAAGGTCTACATGCAATTGGTGATATTATGACCAAGATAAGTGTCAATTGTGTGATAAATTTACATGCTGCATTATTATTTCCGTATTTATTTTTATGGGTATTGTTGTATATGTTGCATGTATGTGTTTACTGTTATTTCAGTGTGAATCCATGTATTTACAGATGTATTGGTATGTTTACATTTTATATATAATTCTTCTGCAAGAGTTTTGTGTGTATATATTTTAATTGCATGCAGTTCAAAAAATGTATGTGGCATAGCTTAGTTAGATGTTGGGTATGTTACAGTATGTTCTGCAGAGAGAATAAAAGAGTTATTTGGTGTAGCGTGGCCTAGCCTGGGTGGTCGGGGACATTACAAAATCATATCAAAGCTAAGTAAAGCGTCTGAGTAATGGCATTGCCCGACCTATTGGTGGTCGGGGATGTTACATGTATGACCTCTATCACTTTTCTTTTTGTTCTAGTGGCCATCTATACCAGCCATGATTTAGTATGTTTTACTTGTTGCAATTTACATTTCTCAACAGTTTGAGGCGCAACATAACTCATATTAAAACCAGGGTTAATTAAAATGGAAACTATATGGTTGGAAATTGTACCTCCCATCTCCACCACTGAAGCTTGGTGGTCATCTTGTCTATTATCCAAGGATGCATAAATTTGTTTCGTTCTCCTAGCCACATCATTGATTGCGGTAGCCTCCTGGATGTTGTAGACCCTCCTATTTTCATGTTGCCTATGTGGGAAGTCCCTCAACAAATGTTCTTCTCCATGACCCCAATATTTCAAGGGTTCTATCTTTGTATTATCAGTCTTTCTTGGGGCTGATCTGAAGGGTTTATTACCACTCTAAGATGGAAAATTTTGTTGATACACACTTTTCGTAGGAAGACTCATCTTAGAGATTTTCCCATGACTCTTAAATATTGAGGATTTAAACCCTTTCTTATTGAATCCCAAATAACTTTTCTTCTTCTTGTCCTTATGAGGTTCTTCATTGTTCTTGAGTTGCTCATAGAAGTACCTTGCCTTTCGAATAGTGTCTTCTAAAGTCTTAGATTCATCAAACTCAATTATGTCCCTGAAGGACTATGGAAGTCCACTAATAAACCATTGCATCTTTACCTTTTCATCCTTTATGTAGGCCACAAACCTCATCATCTCAAGAAATTTGTTGATATATTCATCTATTGTGAGTTGTCCTAGCTTGAGTTCATATAACTCCTTGGTCTTCCCATCATAATATTTTTCAATCAGATACTTCTTCTTAAATTATTTTTCAAATTGCTTCCATGACAAGTCCTTCTCATGGAGTCCTTTCACATTCCTAAGGTCCTCCCGCCAAATGGAGGCCTTTCCATTCAAGTTGAAAATGCTTATTCGGGCCTTTAATTTTTCAGAGTAGTCATGGAATCTGAAGTACTTCTTCAAGCCAAGTATCCAAACTTCTGCTTCTTCCCCCTTTTTAATTTCTCCATCGAATGTGGGTGATTTGGATTTCTTAAACTCTTCAGGTTCGTGGCTCTTGGAATGTTTCATATTCTTTCTTCTCCTTTGAGAATGCAAACTAGTCTCACTACTAGAAAATTACTTTGAGTTGTCAGTTTCCTCACTAGAGGATTGTTCAGTTGAATTATTGGTGTTAGCATGTCTCTTGGCTTCATGTTGGGCCTTCTTTGAGGTGCTTCTCCTTGTGTGGATACTTTCAATACCATGTTTTTGTATATCAGGTGGACTATGGGTTTTCTTAGTATGATGCCTATCCACATTACTGGTTGTTGGCCCATGTTGCAGTTTCCTTTGAATATCAGATAGGCTTTGTAGTAGGACTACGTTAATTTCAGTTTGTTTTTCCTGTTCTTTTATCAACCTTTCATTGTCAACCTTACAACTCTGTAATTCTTCCATGAGGCTTCTTATAGTTTTAGCCAAATCCAGAGGGGTTTCCACCACCCTCCTCTAGTCATATTCTTCTTCTCTATTGTGGGAGATTTCCCCCAACTCATGGTGTGTCACCATTATTTACGTTGTAGTTTTCCTTGTTTTCCACTAACTATTTAAGTGTTGATAAAAAAAATTATGTTAGTTAATTATCTACTAGTTTATGAACATCACATGCAATTTGTAAGGTGAAATCAACTTCATTATTTGGAAACATTAGCAACACACAATTCAGATTTTTAGAACATATAACAACAATAGAATTTTTTGTTCCTCTCTTCAGTAGTGGTTTAAATAAGCTTATTATGAATAGGGTAAGATAAGGTGTTACCCCTTAAAATTCATGTAATAAAATTTTATTTGACTCGTTTATGAGTTCAACTAGGCCAAGTGTTGTTGCTCACTTTGATACCACTCTGTCTTACACCCAACCCCTTAAGTACCTTTTAGGATATGGGGTATTAAATTTTTTCTTCTTCTAATAATATCGAATCGTCTCTATCACAACTCCATTGTCTTTTGCTCGTCAAGAGATTTCCAATGACGGTAAGTTTGCAGAGAACTGAGCTCTGGGGAAAGAGTTATGACCCTCTAAAGATTCTCTGGATTACATAGGAAACATCTCTCTTGATTCCATGTGGCATCCTCATGAAATTTTAGTGTCCATGCCAACTAACTTGGTGACATCCTCGTCCCGACGAGGCACTAGCCGAAACTCCCACGAAGGAATTTCATTCCACACAGGCCTACGACCACTAGTTTCTCAAACCTTCTTCTGACACGATTTTTTATTCCCTCCAATGAGTATGGTATCAAGGAATATTCCCTCTCAATACCATCCATTCAGAGTTTGATCGATTCACACAATATCATTACCCCGAGCCCAAGGTATCGAGGAATATTCCCTCTACTATGAACCAATTAAAATTCTCCATTGATATTTCTTAGAATACTGCTCTTTGGTATCCAATTACTTAATCCTTATTAAGAACAATTAATATTCCCTAATTAATTATCCTTGTAAATGTAATTTTCACTTAGCCAAATAATTTTCTTAATAATTCTCACCTGGTAATTAATGGGTATTTACCTTTTTTCTTTCTTCCCCTTAGAAGTAGTTTTAGTACTAATTTAATCATTACTCATAAAATCATTTTAAGTAATTATATTATAACAGGATAAGGTTAATTAAGCCATAACAAACTTAAATTGGTTAACCTTAATTAATGTATATAACTCACTACTTAACATGATAAGGGTATTTAGGCCAACATATACTTAAGTTGATTAACCTCAACTAATGTTTATAATTCACTGCCCTCTCTCAGCACACAACTCCATTCTGAATTTCACATGATTTAACATATATATTAATATATGCATATTTATTATTAACTGGGGGAAAAAGGATTAAATATATTCAATTTGATATTTTTTTTATTACATCAATTCAATCCATTTCCAATGTCTTCGCTATTGAAATATGTGTGCCCATCTCTTTACTTTGAACACCAATCAGACAAGGGCAAGTATTAATACTATTAAATTATGTGTGCATGGAAATTATTGAAACTCTCGCCATCACTTCGACGAGTTTAGAATTTATTTGCATGCCCCCTTCTAAATACTCCAAAGAGTCAACTCCGAATGTATTGAGCACCAAAAAGGATTTGAAAATTGTGCCCATTTATTATATATTACATGTTATACCAACCCAGGTGATTATTTAACATAATAGTTCATTTAAGTAATTAAACCTCCTAGACGTGTAATATTAAACATTTATAATACTATAACATTATAATACTATTGAATATTTAAATCAATTCGGACTTGAAAGGTGTGTACTCATCTCAACACTCTGACCCCAATCACAAGGGAGTATGGTTTAATATTAATATATTCATTTAGAATTTTATAACGCTCGTGCCATTGCTCCGATGACTTCGGGATTTGTTATGAAACTCCCTCCCATCCACTCTGAATATTCTTTGAATAGTCAACTCTGAATAGAATTTCGGTCTTGGTATTTGTGCACTCCGCTCGTAACTCCGAAAATAAATATTATATTATAATTCATGTACTCATTTTTATCTTTACCGAAGGCCAATCACAATATATCCAAGTTAAATGTTATACTATATTTAAATTTTAAAGCATATATTCATCCCAAGATGAAGTCATCGGAGGCATGTGCCCTTCTCATTACTCCAATAACCAATTAGGGAAGGGAAGGGGTAATATTAAATTGCATCCAACTTTATAATGTCCATGCCATCCCTCCAATGGATTCATACTTCATTATCATGCACTATCCCTTCTTCTCTAAAGGTGGGACTCTAAAGACTAATCACCCACGAGCTTAGTTTAATATTTATAACATATTTCTTAAAACCCATTGGTCTTCACACTCTAATCAATTGCTCCATTCTCTGTGTTTTGAAAGAAAGGATTATTCGATAGTAATGTTTGTAAATATTGTATAAATATTTTCAAGGTAGGAGTATTTTTATAACTCCAAGTATTTGAGCACTAATAATTAAAAAATACTCTAATATTCATGTTTCTTCGGGAGCACTGAGCTACATGAGCACCATATAATTCCGTAAATGGGGAAAATCTTAGCATAGTTAAAACCTTTTTGCATAAGGGAAAGAGATTTCATATTTCCATTTTTCATGCACAAAGAAAAGGTTTAATTTAAAGATTTGTTTCATTAAACCTGTAACAAAAAGGAAATGAAATCTATTCCTTATTTTCCAGGATTTTAAAAATAATAAAATAAAATCCTAATTCAAGGAAATATCTCTATTCTGGAAATTAAAAAACATAATTATATATCTTCCTCTTCATGGGTAAATGAGTAGGTTTGTTTCCTTATTACTATGTTTTCCTATTCTTACCAAATTTAAGGGGATTGGTCCTAAGACAAAGATTTACCACCACAGTAAATTCAGTATTTCTACTAGGATTTACTACCGACCAAAATTTAAGGGCATTATTCCCAAATTTAGGAGATTTAACACAAGTTTAACATAAATGTTTATTTATGCCCCAAATAGAATTTTGAGAACTTTTGTATTTTAATTCAATAAGGAAATTTCATGTTTATTTCCTAATTATGTTTCCTTAATAACCATTTATAATGACTTTTAATGTTTTCCATATTTGGGATTATTTCCTAAAGTCTAAAAAAATCTTATATCCTCTAACTTTTCTGGCATAGGATTTGAGGACATACTAAAATAAAATACTATTATGCACATAAATCACTCTCTCTTCTTTCAAATGTTTTATAGATATTTTTAACTATTCAGACATCATTTCCCAAGCATGCATTAAACTGTACAACACATTAAACCACAACATCCACTCCTAGAAATCTTATTTTAACACACAGATAGTCAAGAGATAAAGAATTAAATCAAATGAGCTTCAACTAAGACATTCTCTTTATTTTACTTAAATTTCTCAAGTCACTTTTGTCAGAAATTAAACTTACATAGTTCTAAAACATAGTATATAATTTTCTCTGATATAAACACTACAGAGATTTAACAAAATATATTTATAGAAAAAACAAATAGTGTTGCAACTACTGAAAGGGGTGTCATTTTCCACCCAACTGTAGGCACAACAAATCTTGGACGAATTTACCGTTGGCCACCCCCTAGCTAGATCATGATGCTATGAGAGAGACTCTTCCTTTTGTTCAAAAATATCCAAGGACAGAGGTTACTCTCCTTCTCCCACAGGAACTTCGCATATCGGTTTTCTCTCCACCAAGCAAGGGGGTCTGCAATGAGTGTTTCCTTAATCACTCATATTCTCTGCAACCCCTTTTATCAACTTGGTTAGAATGTCACCCAACAATTCATGTACCTAGAACAAATTTGTTTTTCATTTCTCTTTAGAATCAGAGACTTGCACATGCTCTCCCTCTTCAGAAATGGTCACCATACCCATTCCTCTTGCATACTCCTCTTTGCCCGTGAATTTCCTGACTTTTCTTTCCTTCCTTAGAAATATTTTGTGGGTCCAATTCCCAATTTTGTGGGTCAGATTAGGAGGTTTTCATATGGGTACTCTTCCCATTTCGTCAATGACTCTTGAGAAAGACTTCCCAACTACCATCCTAACTGCTAATTAAATTATTTGGGTCAGAGGATTGTTCTTGGTCTAAACAATTTAAAACCAACAAAGTATTGGTCTGGTAGGGGTCATCTCTACCATTACTGGTTCCCCTCACCATCTCTCTCAAGCATCATGATCTACCTTGGAAACCCCTTCAACAAGTATGCAACAATTTCAATTTTAATTAGTAACAAAAATATATATACATTACCTTCTATCAAAAGGTTCATCAATTCCAACATCCACACATAATCTGTCTTCCCGTAGTATTTTAGCGGGCTATAGTTATATTTACAAGTTGGGGGAAACGAGGGTATTGCAACCACCATGCTATATATTTATCTCAGGAACCCAAATGTACTCCTTAAGTATCTGAGTGGTCTACATAGTCATCTACGAAATAAAGATATGTTTTTCAATCTAAGGAAAATGGATGAGGAATGTGTACAACCATAGTATCTTAAAAACATAGACCACAAGAAAGGGCATCAAAATGGTTCCAAGAAGAAAGACCACCAGGAAGCTTCCAAGGAGAGGAAGAAGAAGTGGAAGGGGGGGTGAGGATAAGAAGATGACAGCCACTGCACATTAGTGCAAGGATCCCAACAACCATTATAACCATTGCAATATTAATGGTCACACTAAGGAAAAGTGTTTGAAACTACATCTAGAGATAGACTTGAAGAACCGCAAGAAGGATGTGAAGAAAAATAATCTTTTAGCCATGGATTAGAGAAATCAAGTCAAAAGTAGCTCCAATGCGGATGAGAATATTTTATGCACATCAATGTAGAAGGAGGTGAATCTGAGTATCCTTCACCACCAAGAAGAAAAGGATATGACCAAACTCTTCCACATCAAGATCCAAGTCAAGAAAACTAATATTTATGCTCTCTTCGACTCTAGTTCATAGGATAATATCATAGAAAAAGATTTGGTCGGAAAGCTTGGATTGGAGGTTCATGATAATCATATTCCCTACAGATTGGGTTGGGTAAACAACGATGAAAATATCAAGCTAATGAAACATTGTAATATTAAATTTCCTATAAGTCCAAACTTTATTGATGAAGTGGTGCTAGATGTAGTACCCCTGGATGTGTGTGGTGTAGTACCCCTACATGTATATAAGAGATGAAATATTAATGTACAGAGCCAACCTATACCACCTGATCAAGGATGGAAATTCCTACATAATCAACCCACACAAAGGTAAATCAAATATCTCATTGTTAAGTTTCAAACAAGCCAAGAAGTTGATTAGCTCCAGTAAGAGATATGTTTTACTTTTCTTAAGAGAAAATCAGTCTAATGATGAGTCAATAATGGTAAAGGCATCCTTGGAGGGGTGTACTAAATAGAAGAAAAAATATTTGTAGGAGTTTATATAGGCATACAAAGGAGTCTAACATTAGGTAAAGTGTTAACGGTAAAGTGCTAACATTAGGCTCCATGGGGGATAGAATCCTCCCAGTGAGGCTCTAAGATCTCCTTTTGCAGTTCCAGTCACCTTCTATTGGGCTATGGAGTCAAGCTCAAAACACACTGCTGAAAATACAGACCGAAAGTAAAAACAAAAATAAACACACATGCTCAAAGGAGCTTATTTATGTACATTCCTAAACTAATAAAATTTTACATAGTGCTAGGTGAAAGAAAACTTCCACCATAATCATTCAAGTAACTTCCTAACTGGAAGCTCCTTTACTCTATCGATGATTGATAACAGGTAATTCAATCGTGACAGAAGAATGGTTACATTCTTCATCTTTTCTCCTAATGTTGAGTTCAGGATAAAGTTGGGTGGCTTCAAAACATGAAGGAAATACAAATCCATGTATTCCTTCACAGGCTCATAGGCCAAGAGACAAACTCCAGAAAATTGGTAACAGACATCCTTCTCTGCTACATAGTTGCTCACACATTGTTGAATCTCTTTGGTAGGAACAGGAGGGTGAACAGTCGATACAGGATGACTAATCTCAGGCGATGGCTTCTCATTAACAGGTTATGAACAGGAGATAAAATGCTCCTTCTGTTTCTCCTCTGGTTCTTCTGGTTCTTCTTCTTAGCTCTCCCAAGGGTCAGATTCATAATCATCATAAACAGGACCCATGGGAAAACTCTTCTCTTCATCTTGTTTCTTAGTGTCTTCGATAGTTCCAGGAGGGATTATTTCCTCAAGATAATATTTCTTAATGAATAGAGGATAAGGCCCAACAGTTTGTTCTTGAAAATCTTGCACATCCATCTCAAAACTTGATTCGTAACTGTCATATATAGGTTGGTCACTTCTCTGGTTGGTGAATTGTGATGTGGGTCTCTACTTCTCTTCATCTAAATAATACTCAAAGCTAGGGACAACATGCCAAAGTGGAACGATCTCCCGATCCTTCCTTTTAGTCCCATATGTGAACACATCATGGGAAATCTCATGAAGAAAAAGAGAAGAATCCTCCTCCACAATGGCTCATTCCTTTAAAACAAAGACATCAGGCTTATGAGGGGTAGAAACTAATGTCTCTACCACCATGGAATCTTGAATACTACCCTCATCAGTAGGGATGCAAGAACAACAACTTCAAGAACTAGAAAATCCTCTGTATTTTCTTCAAAAAGGCAGCAGTCATGATCTGCCTTCAACTTTTCTATCTCTGCAGAGAGATATTCTACCATAGTTTTCAACTCACCCAGAGAATCCTCCTCTTCATGGTCCTCATCCTCGCATCTTTCATAAGACACAACCACATCTTGATCATGGCCTTCATATTCCTCACAACAATTATGACAGATTAACTCAGAGGAATAATGCCTTTGACAATGCCTAATGAAGGTTGCATGAAACTCTCTCAGGGAGGAGATGCTAGTAGGGGGTAAAGAATAATACCATTCATGAGCATCTCCTACTAATAAGAACATGAACATTTTTAATAATACATCCTCATGATGTATATCCCATTGATGCATGATTTCATGAAACTCACAGAGATGTTGAGCAGTGTTTTCCTCTACATGCCCTCTAAATATGGGCAAATAATCACCCCATTCATCCACAATAGGGACAACATTAGGAAAACCAGGAACAACAAAAAAATTTAAAGGAGCAAACCTTCGAGCCAGTATTTTGTCCATTTCGAACCAGTGGAGTCGTCAATCGATCCTTCAATCATGGAGTCACCAAGTGAATGATGCGTAGCTTTGAATGTGTCTGGTCTTTGTTCACCATCAAAGGCTAGATCCTAACGTTGTCGTTCCCAGAGAGAAATTCTCAAGCTGAGAAAGAAGTTGTTGAAAACCTTCTTGAGAAAGATCCTCTGGGTCAGCTTTCAGGTGTGCTAAAAGTAGCCACAACTGAAACAGTGAAGTGGAAACAGTGGAGTCGTCAGGTGAAAAGTTGCAATATTTTAAGTACTAAGTTTTGATGCACCTTTAGAAATAGTAAACGTTGTCATTCTACCCAGGGAAAATCTTCAATTTCGTCCCCGATAACGGCACCAGAAGTCACCTCTGGATTGCAGCATAGGTAAGCCTGATACCCATAAATTTTATATGTCACAATGAATGAATAAGGGTGGTCGAATGGGAATAGACCCAAGAGAATATCACTTTAACTCAGAATCCTGGACCAGGCAAAGCATAAGCAAGTGAGGTCTTGATCTAACTCCAGTCAGGAAGTTGAGTTTAAAATGAGCAGAGGAAAGACTTGGTGATAAAATGTAAGATTTTGCTATGGACATCCGGTCTTCTAGCAGCCTAAGGAAGAAAAGCTTCAAGAACAATATCCTCTTGGACCCGAAGTTTCAGACACTAAGATATGCCTAAACGACACAATTATAACAGCACGATGATCAAACCTACATCACAATACTACTGTAACAACTCGATTGGATCCTCCAATTCCGAGCTACTTAGTGTAAAAGGGAAAAGATAACACTTGAAATTGATTAAAACTGGTGAAGATATTGCAGTGATCAAACCTACATCACAACAACATAACTACCCTCGACTGGATCCTCCAATTCCGAGTGTTTTAACATAGTTGTTTACAGAGATACAGAAAGAAGTCGACTTTCATTAAACAAGAAATCTCAAATACATATGCATAACCATAGGAACCAGTGCTTCCTCAAAACTTTATAATACGGGAGCCTAGCTCAACCATCGACACTTACAAAATAGAAAAAAATAGTATATATACTCAGAACTAGTAACGTCCCCCAGGGACACGAACAAACCATTGCACTCAAATCTTTGCGTCTCCTCCTTCTGTTGTTAGACTGCACTTGTTTTCCTCTTTTAGATGCAAAATTAAAATAGTATGGGCTTTGCAGGAAAACCCATTTACAGAGGAGTTATGGGTTGTCAGCTAGCCTCCACAACCATACTTTCATGCTTTTCATTTATGCGATAAAAGGAGATTTCAACCACCATCCCCCACTTTAATTAATTGTCTTCATTGGGATCAATATGATCCCTAACATCCATGCATGATCTAGGTGGTGCCAATGACTTTGCCGAATTAATCTCAACACCTCGAGCCCTGTTGCTCTCCTTTTGCAATCAAAATAGGCACTTCCGGCCCTTGTCACAACTCTTATCCATAGTTTCCACATGACCTCGGTCCATGACCCTGCGCTTATCCCCTATAAAATTTCGGGGCTTTGTATTTCAGGAGTTTTCACTCCCCTTGATTTCAAAAATCCCGACGCCCGAAATCACGAAAACGGACCATCCAGATCGACGATCGGATCTACTCTAAAATTGACGGCCAATATTTCTTCCTCGAAGACCCCATGTCACCAGCTCTACACAACAGGTGCTAATCTTCTTCCCGGACTAGCACACCATAGGGCCGGGAGATATGATCATGGGCCCAAACTTTGAGCGCTTTGCGATTTCGTGTGTCGGGAGTTTTCCATGTGCTCCATGCTCGAACCTCCGATATGCGAAATCACGATTTCTCATTATCTACTACCACATTCCCCCTAGTTGGAAGGCTCTAATCATTTCACGACTTTGCATTTTGCGAGTCTTCAAGACTCTACCTTCTTACTTTCTCGACTCACAAAATCATGAAAAGATGATCCAACGGTCCATCTTTTTCGTTTGATCAATGACTGCGATCTTTTCGCGATTTCACATTTCGGGAGTCTCTGATGTGATCAAACATCGACCTCTCGATTTGAAAAATTGCGACTATGATGATCATGCACCACATGTCCCTATGAAACGAACGGCCCAAATCTCACGATTTTGGGCCTTAGTCTGATGCTAAACTTTGTGCAACTCTATAATCTCGATCACCCAATGGTCGCCGGTCTAATTTATTTGATGGATCCAATGGCTGAGACTAAGCCTGTGCTTGATGTCTTTTCACCGACTAGGTATGTTCGTGCCTTTGCATAATTGCACCCCAAATTTTGATAAAAATGCATCTAGTGGGTTTTTTAAACCCCTTTTCTCTCATTTGGTCACCCAATGGCCAACTTCAAAGGAAAAACATCCCCTTGCAAGAATGAGTTCTAATAGGAAGGAGCAAAGCCAATGAAGAAAAAAATAAGGATTATGAATCCCAAGCTGAAACCTCTGGTAAAGATTGAATTGGAGAAATTGAAGAAGGTAGGCATAATTTATCCCATTAGACACTCAGACTGGCTTTCAAATCTTATGATTGTAAGATAAAATACTAGGGAAATCTAGACGTGTGTTGACTTCAGAGACCTTAACAAAGCAAGCATAAAGGATAACTTTATTTTGCCTAATATGGAGTTCCTTCTCCAGCAAGTTACTGGATCGGCTTGCATGTCCATGTTGGATGGTTTTTTCTAGATATAACCAGGTCTTGGTGGTTGAGGAAGATAGGGAAAAGACAACATTTATCACACCTTGGGAGACATATGCATATCCTAGAATGCCCTTTGGTTTGAACAACACCGGAGCCACATTCCATAGGGCCATGGATCATGCATTCAGCGGATTCATAGGAATTTTTATGGAAAACTATCAATATGAATTGAAGATTCATTAAAAGAAAGGGGATGATCATATCCATTATTTGAGAAAGGTTTTTGAAAGATGTGGATTATATGGTGTCTCTCTGAATTCAAAGAAATGATTGTTCGATGTGACTCAAGGAAAACTGTTGGGCCATATTGTATGAAAAAAAGGGACTTACATAGGTCTGAAAAGAATTAAAGAAATAAACGAGATCAACCCCCTGACATCCAAGAAGTGAGTCCAATCATTTTTCGGCAAGATCAATTTTGTGCGAAGATTTGTTCGTGACTATGCAAGTATCGTGAAGCCGATCAATTTGTTGTTGAAAAAGGGGCAGAGGTTCCAATGGACAACATATACTCAAGAGGCATTCAATAATATCAAAGGATCAATTACCATTTCTCAATTCTCATTAGTCCGGACTTTCAAAGGGATTTCATCATCTATTCATTTGCTAAAGAGATAGTTGTTGCATCCGTTCTTACTCAAAATAATATTGTAACATCCCCATCTGGTACGACTCCTACGATGTACAACCTATGATGTAACATCCCCATCTTTTTTTCTTTTTTTTTATGTAGGAAGTTAATAATGACATTATACTCAACATCGCAACACGACGACGACACAACACATGCAACTCATGCAACAACAACATAACGGCCTAACATAAAATCACATCAAGCACCTGAAAGCAATGTACGACATTCAACTGATGAAAAATAAGAATGACTACCCACCCATCTTACCCTGCAATGGTTAGGACCTCCAGGACACATAAGCAATGCTCAAGTCCAGGTTCCCATCGATTTTGACCATTTAAGGTCTTAGGGCTGGTGATTGTTCTGAGGAATAAGGAGGTGTCTACATCCCGCCTGACACAAGCAGACCAAGCCTACTAAGCTAAGGACAATCATCCTAACAACCCAAAATTAATTACACGAGTAACTAGAACCCTTACAGTGAGCAAAACCAATCACATTGAACATTTACAAAACCATGTACAAACATTAATTAATATTAAACAACAACCATTAATCAAGGCTAAAAGGTTGTTATCTATGACTTAAATGGACGTTAATTATAGATCAATTAACCAGTTTAAATTCCATCAGTCAACGAGTTACCCACCGAACTTAACATGAATTACGACTCAAATTTAGCGAGTTTGGGTTACCAATTAGGCGATATCTATAAATCCAACTAACCATAAAATTGAATAACAACTTTAACATTATTAAAGTGGAATGCTACCTATAGCACTTATGAATAGTTAAACCTCAACATTAGTCTAGATATAATGACTGAACTAACCACACTAGTTGTTTATTATCATTGAGGAGGAAACTACCAGCTAATAACATTGCTCTAGCAAATCAACAAGGTAATTGCATATCTGTTACATAACAATTTATTACAACAGTTAACAAGGCATTTAACATAATGATTAACATAATCAATTAATTGAGCAATAACAGGGTAGTTTGCATGACTATTTTCATAACAAGTATTATAGCACTAACAATGCGATTATCATGTTAATTAACATAACAATTAATATAATAGTAGAGAGGCAATTTATATGACGGTTAACATAATGATTAATAGTGCAAAAACAAGGAAATTTACATAACTGTTTAACCATTTAACTCGTTGCGACATTTAATCAATAAGTAGGAATCTGTTGACCATTCACAGTGTTGTAGCAATTGTTCTGGCATTTAGTAAGGCAATTAATATAGCATTTAACATTGCAATTAACAAGCCAATTAACTGTAGAAATGGTTCTGGTAAATTCGTGGTCATTCCAGCAAGCTCAGTCAACATTCTAAAGGCAAAAATCATGGGTAATTACAGCAAGCTCTGGCAACATTCTAAAGGAAAAATCGTGGGTATTTAAACAATAATCAAAGTCAAATTTTAAAGGCAATAATCGTGGGAATTAAACAATGGTCTCAGATAGGTTTTGAATGGCAAAACATGAGCATTTAAACAACGATCTCATACATGTTCTGAATGGTAAAATCGTGAGCATTAAGCAATGGTCTCAAACATGTTTTGAATGGTAAAATCGTGAGCATTAAACAATGGTCTCAGACATGTTTTGAATGGAAAAATGTGAGCATTTAAACAACGATCTCAGACATGTTTTGAATGGTAAAATTGTGAGCATTAAACAATGGTCTCAAACATGTTTTGAATGGTAAAATCGCGAGCATTAAACAACGATCTCAGACATGTTTTGAATGGTAAAATCGCGAGCATTAAACAACGATCTTAGACATGTTTTGAATGGTAAAATCGCGAGCATTAAAAAACAATCTCAGACATGTTTTGAATGGTAAAATCGTGAGAATTAAACAATGGTCTCATACATGTTTTGAATGGTAAAATCATGAGCATTAAAAAATGGTCTCAGACATGTTTTGAATGGAAAAATGTGATCATTTAAACATCAATCTCAGACATTTTTTGAATGGAAATTCATGAGCATTTAACCACAATCTCAGCCACGTTTTGAAAGGAAAAATCATGGGTAATTAATCAACTATCACAGTCTCATTTTAAAAGGGAAAAAAATGTACAGGGACACACCAGAAGGGAATTCATGGCTATCCATAATTAAAATATGCAGAATGATGTGCCCAAAATGCACCAGAAGGAACTCCATGTTGCCAACATCATTTAAAAGGGGAAAACGCTGGCAAAATGCAGACATGGAAATGAATTCGTTTTCCATTGCCAGGATACCAATGCCACACAGACAAGAATACCAAAAAAATGTTTTTCATCTCTCGGACACCAATATAAAATGCAGATAGGAAATCAAACGTTCTTCCCATTTCCAGAGTACCAATACAATGCAGACAAGAATACAAAAACGTTTTTCATCTCCCGGACACCAATATAAAATGCAGATAGGAAATCAAACGTTCTTCCCATTGCCAGAGTACCAATACAATGCACACAGGAATACAAAAACGTTTTTCATCTCCTAGATACCAATATAAAAAGCAGATAGGAAATCAATTTGTTTTTTCTTCATTGCCAGAATACCCAAAAATTTGCAGACCGGAAATCAATTCATGCTTACAATGCTATAACCCCAATACAGCGCAGACAACAGTAAGAGATTGAAAGGATCCGATGGGAAAGGTCATGGAATGATTGTTGGGGTTTCTATCAGTCAAGGCATAGATAAAACCAACCAGGACACAAGATAATCCACACGCAGAGGTCGTTGCCAGATGGCAAAATCAACAATTAGCCAGGGACAAACATCAAGGGTAGCCGAGTAACAGGTTCATCCTTTGCTTATCATCCTCACACAGAAAAGTAGGGCATTGAGATCCATACGTCTTTTAATGCTAAGGCGAAGACCGTAGATCAGGATCCTCGCTGACTACTCAGGCGAGGACTGGTGAGATAGGGATGAAGGCTAAACAACCACGAAGGTCACAATCAACACAACAAGGTGGTCAAGACATGCAGGAAAACGAAGGCCATGGGAGTCAACAACCATCGAGCTAGGCTAAGGAAAGTTTCAGTCACCAATTTAAAAAAAACATCATTTCACTTTTCCATTGAATAAGCAGATCCAAGCATAAGTCCTAATACATTCTACCATACAAAAATGAAGAGAGCGTACCGTTGCCTGAACTCCCACTCAGAATGACATCCCGCATGCTCCATGCAACTCCTGCTCGCCAACCGTTGAGACTTCACCGGTACCTCCCAGCCAATGCTAGGGGTACTCTTCTTCCCCCTTAGCCCCCTGAGCCACAAAGGGGCCACACACTCACCATCCAAAGATTTCAACTAGCTCCCAGCTCGCCTCGCAAGGTCGAGCTACCACTCCTCACCAAGCTGGGTATCCCAACTCCCACAAGTTAAGTCAGTCAAGTAGATATTTCTGCAGCGTAACGTTACACAAACAGAAGAATATCTTTCATCCTTCTCCTTCCTTCATTATATAGAGTTTTGAACTTCCTTTCTTTCCTAAAATCTCATTTCATTAAAGTTTTAAAAATAAATTCCTAAAAATTCCTCTCCGTACAAGTGTCCCCCATCCCCTACATTCCTCTGTAATTTAATTTCTTTAATTAATTAATTATCTTTATTTCCCTCACCCACTTAGAGTTACTCCTAGAATCACTCCTAGGTGTCCCCAAATTCTCTTATAGGTTTTAATGGCTTTCCCTATTATTAAATTGCTAGTTCAGTTTAAATTAGAAAGCTCTTAAATGGTAGATACTTTTTCTAAGTTTGACTTTCTGCTTTTTCCCTTATGTTACCCTTTTTCCCTTTTTATGTTTACCTCTTTTCCTAGTTTCCTAATTTTTTAGATTTTTCCTCTTTCCCCTTTTTAAATAGAACTCAAAAAGGCAGGTGTGAAAATTAACCCTTTTTCCCTTTTCTCATTTAATTAGTATTTTTAAATTATCAAAATAATAAAACCATTAATTCCCCTTTTTCTTTTAAATTTTATTCCAACAGTTTTGTTTTTTTTTTNATTATTTATGTGGTTTTTATTTTTATTATTATTATTGTTATTTTATTTATAGAGAGATAAAATTTTACCACTAGAATAGTTTAGACTTAAACCTTAAATTTTTGTACAGGGCGACATTTAATTAGGGAATTTGTTTTAAAAATTTCTTAACACGTTATTCTTCCTAAGGCCATCTAGGTTCATTCCTCTATCATCAACAACACGACGTGCCCTTCAGGACGCACTAGGTGCTCCAAGGGTGCCACTTGCCTTAATCTATTTCACTTGCACAACATGCCCTTCAGGACGCACTAGGTGCTCCAAGGGTGCCACTCACCTCTTCACTGACTTGGTAGAAATCAATAACCCCTGGAGTCAATACTCTACCAGGTGAACTTGTGGGAGACTAAGGGCCTCTAAGGAATAATTCCCCTACCTTATTGCGCGACCCTTAGAATCATCGTGAGTGACTGTCGCAGTCTGCCCTCAGGACATTATGGGTCCTCTCAAACTAGGTAAACGTTAACCTACAGTTCGAGCCACAATGGGAGTGCTAGTATGTTGTGGCAGGGTTGTTGTCCACACCTCTCCCTCAACATCTCTGGTAGTCGTGCATGACCCCTTTACTCCACATGTGAGTCTGGTCAGCAAGCTATCGTCAGCCTGCATCATCAACAAATCATGTTAGAACATATCCATATCATATCATCTAATCAGATGCACTAATATCACAGTAAAACAATCAAACCCCAATGGTACACTCCCTGACTCGATCCAGAGTCCAAGGGGTTCCATCGATGCCTCTGCATCCTTGAGGTCCAAAATCCTGCACACTCAGTAAACCAAGTCAATAACACCTGTCTATGTCAATGTCGTAAAACAACATGTCATCAACCCATAACGCCTCATAATCAAAATCAAAAGTTTTAATAGCATAGTAATCCAGATCACTTGTGAGAAAGTGTCCTCAAAGAATAAGTTCGCTCAGTGTGCTAGAGCGGGATGTTACAAATATCAAAGGAGAAGAACTCCCAATAAGGTTCATGAGAAAAACCCTACATGACTATGATTTCAGGTATTCAGAACTATAGAAGAAATCCTTGGCTCTTGTAAAAGCAGTAGCACACTTTCATATGTACATCTTGAAATCCCATGTTATTTCTTATGTTCCCTCATCACCAGTGAAGATGCTTATGAATCAACAATTGAGAGAAGGAAAATGGGCTAATTGGTGGTGTGAATCTGCGACCCTCACGGTCCGACCGCTTCCACCAGGACCTTCTTTCACACAGGCCCGAAGAGTCAAAGATCTCTTCCAACCCCTCTCGGGAGTTCTCAATACCCACAGGTATCTTCTCTCGCGACCTCCCCCTCTTCTTGTCGGGAAATCGAAACTCGCAGGATCACGAGTTCAGTACTCACGGGATCGGGTCTTTCAATTCCCCGAAACCCGATGGTCAAAGGGTCAACGCCTTCGTATATCGGGGTTTTCCCTATCGAGAATTTGGAAACCACAATACAGCGGCTCACTTGCGCCACAAAACTCCGAACTCCGAACCCCGATACAACGCCACATGTATTCCACTAACACATGTGGTCCCACACTACCACGTCACTTCAGGATTTCGCGGATCGCAAATCCACGATGCTAGAGTTCCTCGACATCGAGAACCGTGAATCCCCAAACCCCGATTCCTAGGGATCCTTCGATGCATGTCCCACCAAATCGACGGTTCCGATTAGATCGGGAAATCGCCGATCGCGATTTCAACGAACGAAAAACTCTTTCCTCCACAAATGCCGAAGACCGAATCCCGATGGCCTTTGGTCCTTCCTTCCTGCGCCTCGGGACTAACTCCCATGTAACTTCCCCACGATCTAGCGGTCAGCGGGATTTCGCTATTTTCCCCTACGAACCCTGACCATTGATTCTCCTCCTTGAGAATTTCTTCCACTTCAAAGCTTCTCCCAGCTCGAACCTTCTCCTGGGTCATGTTCCCGTAGCCTTCGCGAAAGGAACTATCCCTCCTGAGCTTGTAAATTCTGCCTCCCTCAGAGACTTTGCACACGCTTCTCGCGCTCGACCTCCAACAGCTCTCGAAGTGTTGAATTCTCCAGACTCTGTGCACTTCCTGCGACAGCAGTTCTGAGCTCTCTGTTCAGACTTACAACTAAAACTTCAATTTCAGCCTGCGCTTCTCCTACTCGACTCTATTAAACCCAATTCAACTTCTGGGCAGATGAGAATAAGAGTTTAACTGTCTAGCCTCATCAACGCACTCTATGCGGATGAATTCGACTGCACTCTATGCAAGAATCTCCTGGCTCAGACAGAGAAACAATTGAAACTCATTCCCTTCTCTCAAAGACTTCTGTAAGCCTCTGAAATCACATGCACAGCATATTCAAAAGCCAATGCATACTAAGGAAAACAAACATACATGAGCATACAAGCAATATACACAGAGAAACAAAAACCACCATGAAATTGAATCAAAAGCTCTCTTATATTAATTCAATCTGTACATGGGTGTTCTCCACAAGTTCTCTGCTCTNGCTACCTAAGGACGTGAGCTTAAAGGCTCAAGGTCCATTTACAATATACATAATGCGCTCCTTATGAATGCCTTCATTTAAAAGGCAGCGCAACAACTTTCCAAAGTATTTCAAAATTTATGTGTTGGCGTTGTCCAGTTGTTCTTTCCTGCTCCACACGCTGGCTCGCTTGATGTGTTGTGGATGCTCCTGCATCATACTCCTCGGCTCGAAAGATTTCATGGTCTCCTGTCCATGAGCTCCTGCACGGTCTGTCCATGATTTTGGATGACTGCTTCAGTCTCCCAACTGGCATCTTCCACGGGGTGATTCTTCCATTTCACCAGGTATTCAAAATACTGCTTTCTTCTGGTCTTCTTCCCCACTCGTTTGTCCAGTATGCACTCCATCTGCGGTTTCTGTGCAACTGGTAATTGTTTCTGCCACTGGACCACTGGTTCTTCAGTTCCAGCCTCTGCTTCTCCAGCCCTGTATGGGTATAAATCCAAAACATTAAAAATCAGAGATATCTCGATGCTATCTGGCAACTCAATTTCATATGCATTCTCCCCGAATTTCTTCATGACTCTGCATGGCCCAATCTTCTTCATCTTGAGCTTGTTATATGTTCCCCTTGGGAACCTTTCTTTCCTCAAGTGTGCGAGAACCAAATCACCAACTTCAAACTGAAGTTGTCTCTTCCGTTGATCAGCTCTGCGCTTATACTCTTGATTTGATTTCATCAGTCGTTGCTTCACTTGACTGTGAAGTTCCTGCATCGCCTCAGCGAATTCCTCAGCACTGGCGCTGCTAGTTGTAGCCTATTTTGACTCCCTGAGCTCAGAAACTCCCCTTGGTTGTGTTCCATACAAAATCTGGAACGGACTTTTTCCTGTACTCCGATTCACAGAATCATTGTACGCAAACTCTGCCTATGGTAATATCTGGTCCCAACTGCTATGGTGCTCTGTCACCAAGATCCTCAATAGATCCCCCAGACTTCTGTTCACCACCTCTGTTTGCCCATCCATCTGCGGATGGTAAGCTGAACTAAATGCCAGATTAGTTCCTATCTTCTTCCATAGTGTCCTCCAGAAATGACCTATGAATTTCGTATCCCGATCCGAGACTATACTTCTCGGCAATCCATGTAGTCTGACGATTTCTCTGAAACACAAATTTGTGATGTGGGTCGCATCGCTGGTATTCTGACATGGAATGAAATGTGCCATCTTCGAAAACCTGTCTACCACCACAAAGATGGAATCAACCCTTCTCTGTGTTCTCGGCAAACCCAGAACAAAATCCATGTTGATTGCCTCCCATGGCCTCTCGGGTATGGGCAATGGCTGATAAAAACCTGCATTCTGCTTTCGGCCCTTTGAATGCTGACAAATTCTACACCTGTCAACAAACCTTTTTACATATGCTTGCATGCCCAGCCAATAATACGATTCGCTCAGCTTCGCGAATGTTTTGTCATGTCCAAAATGACCTGCTAAGCCTCCACTGTGTTTTTCCTTCACTAAATTCTCCCTCATGGATCAATTCGGATTACATAACTGATTGCCCCTGAACAACAATCCTTCCAGGATCATATAATCTATCCAAGGACTTCGATCCCTGAGAACTGGGTTCTCGGCTGCCTCGTATGCCTCTCCGAAATCTGCATCCTTGGCATACATATCTTTCAGATTTTCAAAACCCAATGTTTTGACTCTGAATTCCTGCAGCAACAAACATTTCCTGCTCAAAGCATCAGCCACTTTGTTAGCAGTCCCTGAAATGTGTTTGATCACAAACGTGAAATTTTGCATGTACTCTACCCATTTTGCATGCTTCTGGTTCAACTTTTCCTGTTGACTCACAAACTGCAATGCATGATTATCACTATACAATACAAATTCCTTGGGTATCAAGTAATGCCTCCACTTCTTTAATGCATGTATGATGGCATAAAACTCTTTATCATACGTGGAGTATTTCAGCTTTGCATCGTCCAGCTTCTCGCTGAAATATGCCATTGTCCTGTCATCCTGACTCAAGACCCCTCCTACGGCATATCCGCTTGCATCACATTTCACTTGAAATGTCTTCTGGAAATCAGGCAACGCCAGAATTGGTTTCTCTGTGATCTTCTGCTTCAACAGATTGAAGCTCTTTTCAGCCTCTGTTGTCCAATGAAAAACTTTATGCCGCTTCTTCACTGTGTCCATCATTGCGGCGCTAATTCCACTGAAATTCCTAATGAATTTTCTGTAGAAACTAGCCAATCCATGGAAACACCTCACCTCAAAAATATTTCGGGGTGATGGCCAATTCTTTATCACTTCCACCTTCTTTGGATCCATCTTCAACTCATTAGCCAAAATAATAAAACCCAAATAAATGAGTTATGTCTTCATGAAGGAGCACTTCTTCATGTTGACCAACAGCTTCTCCTGCTCCAGTCTTCTCATCACAATGGCCAAATGCCTCAAATGTTCAGCTTTGGTCTTGCTGAAAATTAGTATGTCGTCCAGATATACGACAACGAATTTCCCTATGAATTCCCTCAGGACTTCATTCATCAGCCTCATGAATGTGCTCGGCGCGTTTTTCAAGCCAAACGGCATGACCATCCATTCGTACAAACCTTCATTTGTCTTGAATGCTGTCTTCCATTCATCACCCTCTCTCATGAGAATCTGATGATATCCGCTCTTCAGATCAATCTTTGAAAAATAATTTGCCCCACTCAGGCAATCCATCAGATCATCCATTCTCGGCAGTGGAAATCAGTACCTGATGGTGATTTTATTAATCGCTCTGGAGTCTGTACACATTCTCCAGCCTCCATCCTTCTTCGGACTCAGTACTGTCGAAACAGCACATGGACTCAGACTCTCTCTGACCAATCCTTTGTCCAGCAGATCCTGTACCTTCCTTTTGACCTCCTCATTCTCCTGAGGTGTCAACCTGTATGCAGCTTTATTCGGAAAACTTGCTCCAGGTATGAGATCAATATTGTGACTCACACTCTTCATCGGTGGCAATGAATGAGGTAGTTCGTCCACGATGATATCAGCGAACTCTCCCAACAGTTCCTGAATCTCGTCTGGTAAGTCATCCACTCTTGTGCTTGTCAGGACAATTCTCGGCTTCCTGACAACAAAGAATTGTGGATCTTCGTTATTCTCCATCTCCGTGAGAAGTTCTTTCCCACTCATAAGAAGTATGGTACTGCTTACTTACGGCTTCACTTCTTTATCCTTTATCGGAAGCAACTTATGCATTCTTCCATCCTTTTCCAAAGTGTATGTGTTCATCCTTCCGTCATGAACCACATTTCTGTCATACTACCACAGTCTACCCAGCAATATATGACATACATCCATGGGAATGACATCACACAGAATCTCATCATTGTAATTCCCTATCTTGAATTTAACTAAGCATTGTTTTGTAACACTTACCCGGTGTCCTTTTTGTAGCCACGAGACTTTATAT
>SNQJ01S0012112.1:26317-63772 GCA_010110895.2 Picea sitchensis | reverse complement strand
ATGCATTGTCCCATGCTCTCTTTTTTAGGGCTTGAGAGTCCACTAAGAATGGTCTTGAGAGCCAATGCATCATTCTTCTTTCCTTCCCTTTGATCTGCAAACTTTGACTTGTTCTTCAAGGGAACTGATCCACCAATGGCTACCTTCCAAATAGCTACTCCCATTTCCTTCAAATGTACTCTCATATGTATTCTCCAAGTAGAATAGTTTTCCTCATCAAGGATTGGAACTTCATCATCCATTTGTGTGTCTATGGATCTCCTTCAAGATTGTTAAGGATTGTAGTGAAGGCTTTCTCTGATGCCAATTGTTGGACACACCTACCACACTTAGAGGGGGGGGTGAATGAGTGTGGGGATATTTTTCAAAACATTTCCTCTTACACAAAACTCATTAGTTAGCATTCAACATTTTACTCATTACCCATTGTTGTCATTTATAACCAGTTATATGTGAAAACATATTAGCCACATATATCAACAATATATCATCAACAATTCATCACCACAAGGAACACAAAGAACACAATATGTATGCACAATTTTCTTTTTATTACAGACTACAATCCTTGGGGTTTTACAGCAACAACTAAATAGAGTACAACTCCACAAGAGCAACAGATATATCATGCAAGAATCAACTTACACACTCAAAACCAACTGAGATGAGGCAACAATCCTCAACATATATCAATCTGCAATAGGTATGCGACCTGTCAGTAGTGCAGCCCACGTGTGCATGCACACTGGCTCACTACAACCCACATATGTACGCGACCAGTGTATACAACAACTTGCGTATACCTTTTGATCTATTAGGGTTTATCCTTCAAGATCAACTCAGATCGTCTGCAACCAATTCATCATTCTCTTTTGTCTCTCACTATCCAAACTGATCACTAGCCAGTCACAACACATCTAAGCTCTCCAACAACTTACTCATGCTCCACAACTAATCAATATCAATGTTGACTCAATCATGTATAAACAAATAGTATACCATAGAAATCATATCACAACTGAATCAAAAGAGTACTGCTCACTCCAACAACCAACATAAATCACATCATAGCAGCCATACCAAGAATTCCCTAAGCATTCAAGCAACAGTAACCATCGAGACAATAATGAAACCATACCAGTGTCTCAGTGACAGATCCGAGCCTATAGAATGCATATATGGAACCAAATTCAGTATTCAACTACTAGTCATCATCTCAAACACAATTCTTCATGATTTTATCCACTGTATGCACCCTGTCCTCATACAACCCACGTATGTACGTGCTCTGGCACATTAAAACCCGTGTACACCTCAGAAGCTACGGTTTCTGAAGCTCCGAGACTTTTACCGTCAAGATATCCAATATTGTCGAAACTTTGATGCGTCCATGAGATCCTTCTCATTCTCTCTTTATCAGAATAGATCTTCAATCATGCTCAAGAGATCCACACCAAAGATGCTCTCACAAGAAGCTCTCCATCAATACTCCAAAAGATATTCTCACAAGAAGCTCTCCATTGATCCACAAAAGGATGTTATGCAAGAGACCATTGCTATCTTATTTATACTTTCATCATCTAGGTCACTGAACCCATTTCTAGGTCACTTAACCTATTTTCCTTATTTTTAGGGTTAACCACTTTCCATAAATAGAAAGTTCTCCAATATTTTATCATTTAAATATTCCTTCTTGATTTTGTCACCTTACTTTATCATTTCTTAATTTTGTCACTTCTCTTTATTATTTAAATAATCCACCTTTACATTGTCACTTTACTTTATCATTTAAATAAGGATTTCTTCTTTTAAAGCACTTTGACTTCTTTGACCTTGTGGGCTTCAAGCCAACATGTGAGGGTCCTCCAACTTCGTAAGGCCACAACTCTCAAACCGTGAAGAGTTATGTGACATTCCACATACCATCGGAAATGGTATGACAGACACTATCCTTCTAGGATAGTTTCACCAACAATTTCATTGATCTTCATCTCATTATTCCACATGCAAGCATGGGTCCTCCAACCATTCTTCTATGATAACTCAATCCGCAAAGCCTCTTCCCATGAGGTCTTTCACCATAATGGAACCACTTTGAAGTTCATCCATTTGTGCACCTTATCAATCATGATAAGACAATAATGAGTCATCTATACATTTTTCCAGCAATGCATCATATACCAATGAAACCACATCGATCCATCTTCATCATGTATCAATGCAAAATCATTGATCCATCTTAATCTATGCATTCTCATCAAGGAAAATACATATTACATTACATCCATCATCAATCAATCAATCTTTTGACATCAATCAATCACTTGAAATCAATCAATCAAACCATTTTCATCAATGACAACATGATTTGACAACATAGTCAAACATGGTCAAACATGTATTTCTTCTGCTTCTTCTTGCTCATGAGGTTGGTGGAATTATATTAGATCATGTAATAAGATTCCATAAGGAATGCTCCTAAACACACTATAATATTTACTTGAATACTTGATGTTTGGTCTTTTTGTTGGAACATGATTTTTATTTTCTAAGAAAAATGGAATACTTTACCTGTCATATTTTAGATCATTTTGTCGATTGCTTGGAGGTGTTTCCTGTAGTACTTCCTATGAAAATTTTAAAATATGAAGTATCCAAACATTGCTAACTATCATGACTAGCATATGATAACAATATAATTTATTGTACATTCTTGAACATATGTGTTGCTTTTGTAAATCAACAATGAAGGTTTATGATGCAGGAGCATCGCTATCAAATCCAGAAAGGCAGACGTGGAAGTGAAGTTGACACCTTAGTACATTGAAAGAACCAAAGCCGAATCTTAACCAACTTGGTAGCAGTGTAGAGTTTTGAATTTTGTGTTAATTAAATTAGAGTGTGTAAAGTCGGGCCATCATTTGAAATGACGGAACAATTGTAAATCCTTTACATGACTGTAATATATTACAGGTGTAGGATAATTTCTTGATTACTCATTAGGTTACATGTAATCAAGCTAGGTAGGTAACCACCAAGGTAGAATGTGATAAAGATTTAGATAGGAGGAAGAAGAGCGAAGAGGCTCTGGGTCCTTAGACAAGTTTTTCATTGTGTTTTCTATGTCTGTAGGAGATAGTGACTGTAATGATGTTTTTTTCTTTGAAATGAATAGAACGAAGAAAACTGATTCAATTGTAAAGTGTTGATATTGTTTGACTATTATTATGTATTTTGTGAATGTATGAGGTTCATGGAGAATGAATAATTGAATAAGTCTCTAAGTATTTAACTTCTGTAAGTTATGAAAGGAGTGCATACTGAGTGCAAGGAGTGAGTGCGAGGGAGTCTTTTCGACTCGAAGTTCAGAAGAGATAGCGAGGGAATTTAGTAAGTGGATTTCAAAGAATTCGCAATTTTGGGTATTAGAGGAAGGGAGACGAGCAACCTTTCAATAACCAAAACACGAAGTCCCAATTTGTGAAGAATTGATCTAGATCGTTGAGTCACAGAAAGTCTTAGACTATTGATCTGAGGTGATATATTTCGGGAGTTTGGGAGTTTGAAATACGGAGAGTCGGGTTGACTCATATACCCGACATGCGAAATCACGACGTGCCTTTTCAGATAGGCGTGTGGTCACAGAAGGTGGTCACGTGGAGGAAACTTTACACCCAGTGTTAGTTCGTGTGGGTGAGGTTTTGCTAAAGGACATGTGAATTTGTATTGTAAAGGTTCCAGCAGGGAATCACAGAGCTAGTCCAACTCGGGAAGTCGAAATATCCTAGACCGAGAGGTCGCGCAACCCTTGGAGAGAAGGGGGGTCTGCACCAGTTTATATCTTTACATAGCTTGTTGGCTTCACAATTTTGTACAATCATGGATTTATTGTTTGTCTAATTTTAAGATTCAAAATATGTTCTTATATTTTTGTTGTTGTTTGGGAAAAAGAAGAACCAAAAGCACCATTTTCACAAGCGAATTATAGAAGAAGGTCTAGATTGTATAGAGGAACTCGATTGAGCTTAGTTAGGTGGTAGTGGAATGATATCAACTTAGTTTCTTGTAGCTATCGCAAAGTCTAGTAGTTTAATTGAATGGTAGGGAGGTGTTGACACTTGAATCTGTTAGGACTGAAACGTCAACCTCACAATGATGTAAATCCCCCTGCATTTTTATAGAGGTGGTACTCCTCTTTATATTTTCTTGAGATTTTCAAATATTCAAAATGTGGGACTTGACAGAAGTTTGTTGTAGTAATTCAAAGAAACAAAAATATTAAAGAAAATAAAGGAAAATGTTTTCGTTTTATTTTTAAAGAAATTTCTTGAGAAAGGACCAGGAATTACACATTTCACACATTTAAAGAAAATAAGCAAAGTTTCTTCACATCCATCATAGTTTAGGATAAAGATTTTTGATCACATAAAATAAAAAGAAGATGATCTGCATGCATAACAAAAATTTAACAGAGTGGACACATGGGAAGCTCAAATAAAGATAATGATAGATCAACCTCAAATACTTTATATTCTGAAGACAAGGTTACAAAGCACAATCGATATTGTGCCCAAAGTAGTTCTCTTGAAACTTCCAAAAATATATAGTCTGTTACATATTCTTTGAAATTGTAAATGTGTTTGTCTTAAAGACTATGATTGGGGATCCCATGGAACATAAAGAAAATAAATACAAGAAATAATATTTTAGAAGTAATATGATGGGAGGTAGAAGGATCAACAAGACTTGGTAAGAAGAAAAAAAGAGTTGTTAGTCTTCGGTTGAAACTTTCTAGTGAAAGAGGTGGAATAACTCGATGAAGGACTTAATAAAGAAAAGAAGGATGCGATCAACATAAAATTACTATGATGGTATCTCTTGTGTTCATTTTATTTCTGATGTCCTTTTATCATTTTCATCAATGGTTACAGGAACCGTCTCAACTGCTTCTTGCCCTTTATTTGTCAGCTTATTGATAGCCTTATTCAACCATTCTTCGATGTAACTTTTCATAGGTTCCACGTTGATTTCATGTTAGATTTTAATGTTGAACAACTCGCCCTCCAAGTATCAGAGATCAAGGGAAATGCCATGTAATGATTCTTCAATATCCTGATTTTTTACAAAGTAATCTACTAGCCAGTTATCTATGGCATTCTCATCATATTGAATTATACCATAGAATTTTTCAATTGAAAATCCTTTAAAAATATTAACTTGCTCATCAAAATGTTGTTTTTTTAGGAACAACGAGTTGAGGATCAACTTGGGATCTTGGACTTAGTTAGTGATTCCGACTAGGTCCACCTCTGTGAACCTTTTGAATATCTCTTCTCTCCTTGTTATGGCTTGGTTGCATGCTTGAACAATGTTGTTCAAGTTCTTTATTTTTTCTTTCTAGCAGGAATTCAACTACTTGATTCGACTTGGAGAGGGAATGCACTCCTCTCTTCTCTTTAGCTATGACACGTTGGAAACTTTAATACCAAAGGGTACCACGACATCAAGGTAGAAACCTTCTTCATTTTTTAGGTCGGCCAGTAGATACTCATGGAAGGCATGCAACCTCAAGACAAAATAAATCATGTTCTTTGAAATTTCCTAAGATTATGTAATCAATGCCATTATTTTCTTGATATTTTTCTCCACATAGCTCTTGGCTGATGTGAATAAGCTTGAGGATCCTTTTAATTTGGCTACAGGTGTGGTGGGTCTGACAATTTCCAAAGGGATGGCAAGGAGTGGAAGAAGAATCAAAGTCTCTTCCAGTTCCTTAATCCTTTCCTTTAACTTTATATTTTCCACCTCGAGACCACCAATGGATTTTTCCAATGCATCGCCCGTTTCTTTATGGATTATGAAAATTCGGGAAGGATGCATATTTCTTAGGTTAACCTATGAACGCGATTTCCCCTTTTTATCCAGGAATTTACTAGCCTGAGCGGATATTCTTGGGGTATCTTTTCCAATCAATAATCCTTTAATAACCGAGACAAAGTCATTGAAAACTTCATAAAAATGTAGGGAATCTTGGTGCCTCCATAACACTTGGTACCAAAAGGTCACAGGGTCAAATTCACAATTCACCTTCTTGCATATAGACAATTTAGGAAATTGACAACAATGCACTATCACAAAAACCAAATAAAAAACCATATATAATTTCTTATCCATTTTATACTGAGACAATTGGGAAGAGATTTCAATGGAAATCAACTTTCCTCAATCGAAAATGGCCTACTCATTGACAATAAGATATAAGATATAAAGAATCATACATGAAATGCTGACAGTATTTTCTTGGCCCGTAGCTCTGGTAAATAACCAGGAAATTTCTCGAAAGGGGTTCTTGAACAAGTTGACCTGCAATCTATTAATATCTTTAGGGATGGATGCATGATTATCCAAAAATTCAGGTAAGAGATCCATGTCGTTGTCATGTTTTTTCAAGAAGTCCTTGCAATATTCACCTCTGAAGGCGAGTGTTGGCTCTGGGAGTTTCAACATTTTACGAAACACTTGAGGTGAAAGAGAGACGAGAGAATGGTCTTGGAGTTGAATCATACACTGACTTGGTATATACTTCTCAGTGCACCGAGAAGCCAATTCCTTGCAGTCAAAAAATTCAGGAACACATCCTGCACAAGCAATTCCAGACGTCCAAATTACTTCCTTTTGAGCAGAAGAGGATGAATAATAAGAATATGCTCTAGACCACTAAAATTTCTAGCCCTCTCGTCCAAAAATGTTCAAAGTATCTCTGCAGAACTGTTGTCGAGCTACTACTACCATAGGTTGACGAGAGTGTTATTTTGATCCAGATGATGTTTGAAATGTGTGCTTGAAAGATATAATATAATCTTTCTCAAATCGTGCTTTAATGTGGTTTAATAAGAAATCTCCTCGAGCCCTTCTCTTATTAATGAAAATATTTACATGACCTTAATTATGAGTTATTGTCATTAAACCATACTAAATGCGTATTGGGAAAAGCGTGAAGGTGGTGGGGACGAACGAGAGAAAATAACATTTGGTACTTTTGTGAACCCACCAACCAATCGTTGCAAAAGGTTGAGAATTGGCTAAGTGTTGTAACGAGGTTGTTTAGACTCAATATAAGAGAGATTATATACTTATGAGATCATGGAGTCCAATGGTCAAAATGTATATCACAGATCATTTGGGTAGAAAATGTATGTCACGAAACAAGGGATATGAAATCTTGAAACTCGCCAACCCAGGAACCCGTGACTGCAGAAACGAATAAGTATAGGATATTGTGGTGGTCGGTCAAACAAATGATGTGGAAGTGTGGATGGAGATGAGGATCCACGAGTCTGACAACCTGCAAACCCGCTTTTTTGGAAAAATGACTAAGTATAGTGACTAGAAAGGGAGAATAAAAGGGAAAAAAGAAAAGGGGAATTTGGGTAAGTATAGAAGAGGGAAAAAGAAATGGAAAAAAGAAGTTGGGAAAATAGAAAAGGGAAGGGAAATTTTTGAAGTGGGAATTGATATCAACATTTGGCTCCAACTGTGGGATGATAACCCCCTGTGGGTTGTCAATAATCTAGATCCTTTCATGACCAGGTGCTTCCACCTATTGGGATATGGAGTCAGAGTAAGAATATACAAACTAAAAAATAAAATTATGTATAATGAGAATGAGAAAGTCTTAGGAGAAGAAACCTTTCAAATGTTTCCCATTGATAAGAAACATTAATCTTTTACCCTTCATGTATTGGAGCATATAGGAGTTAAAACCCAATATATTCTCAATGACGTATGGTCTGATTCAGAGTGCTTCAAACTTTTTATGCATCGAGGGTTTCTCCTTGGCCTTGTTCCAAAGTAACAACAACTCTCCCTTCTGGAAATTATTTATAGTTGTTCTATGATCAAAATATATTTTGATGCCCTTCTACCTCTGATAAGTTTCATTCAGGGCTTTGCTTCATTCTTCTTCCAACTTCAACAATTGATTGATTCTCCTCTTGATGGGTGAACTATTTTTTGTATCTTCGGTATTAACTACAAAAATCAATGCATTGATCTCTAGGCTAATAGAATTGTTTTCTTCTTTACCATAAATCAATATATATGGAGATATATCGGTGCTATCCTTCGGAGTCGGTCTACTTTCCCATAATGCATCCGTCATCTTTAGATGCCAATTCCTTTGGTTCTTGTCAATGGTTTTATTCAGTATCTGAACAAGTGTTTTGTTTGTGGATTCAACAAGGCTATTAGCTTGTGGATAATAGTTCGATGATTGAACCATGATGCTTCCATATTCTCCGCAAAACTCCATAAACTTCGATCCGATGAAAATTGAACCATTGTCTGTGATAAATTTGTTTGGGACACCAAATCTCGACAGAATATTGTCTTTGAGGAATCTAAATAGCTCTTCAACATCAACCTTCTTTAATTCCACCACTTCCAACCATTTCGTGAAATAATCTGTAGCCATGAGAATGTATATATGCCCCTTGCTAGACTTCAGATTAATTGACTCGACAACATCAAGTCCCCATTGGGAGAATGGTTGTTCTACAATTATGGACTGCAAAGGCATCACAAACCTCTTCATTTTTCCTGAAAACTGATGGCATGAAAAACACTTCCTTATTGTGGCATACGAGTCTCTGAAAATTGATGGCCAATATAATCCTGCTCTTATTATATTGTGGGCAGTTGCAGTAGGTGAAAAGTATCCACTGCATATTCCCTCATGGAATTCTATTATTAGTTCTTGGGATTGATTTTCATCAATGCATATTAGTATTATACCATCATAATTTTTCCTGAACAATATGTTAGCAATCAATACGTATTGATTTTCCTTCATCTTCAATGTTTTTCTCTCCTTAGGGTTCATGGTGACAATAAATTTCTCGTACGTTAAGTAGAATACAATATCTCTGTACCATTCTGAATTAGCTAATGTTTCCTTGACCGAAATTGAAATCATTCCATCGACCAAATCTCCATTCGCGATGAGATTACATAAACCTTGTCCTTTGATATGTTTTAAAGGTTTAATCTCAATATCATATTCTTGTATCTTTGCTAACCAGTTAGCCCATTTTCCTTCTCTCAATTGTTGATTCATAAGCATCTTCACTGGTGATGAGGGAACATAAGAAATAACATGGGATTTCAATATGTACATATGAAAGTGTGCTACTGCTTTTACAAGAGCCAAGGCTTTCTTCTATAGTTCTGAATACCTCAACTCATAGTCATGTAGGGTTTTTCTCATGAACCTTATTGGGAGTTCTTCTCCTTTGATATTTGTAACATCCTTCTTTGGCGCACTGAGAGAACTTATTCTTTGAGGACACTTTCTCGCAAGTGATTTGGATTACTATGCTATTAAAACTTTTGATTTTGATTATGAGGCGTTATGGGTTGATGACATGTTGTTTTACTGCATTGGCATAGACATGTGCTATTGACTCGGTTTACTGAGTGTGCAGGATTTTTGACCTCAAGGATGCAGAGGCATCGATGGAACCCCTTGGAATCTGGATCGAGTCAGGGAGTGTACCATTAGGGTTTGATTGTTTTACTGTGATATTAGTGCATCTGATTAGATGATATGATATGGTTGATTGTTTTATCAGATATTAGTGCATCTGATTAGATGATATGATATGATATGCTCTTACATGATTTGTTGATGATGGTACACTGATAGATTTGACCAGACTACATTTGGAGTAAAGGGTCACGCATGACTACCAAAGATGTTGAGGGAGAGGTGTGTACAATAGCCCCAAGCCACAACCTACTAGCACTCCTGTCGTGGATCAACCATAGGTTAACGTTTTCCTAGTTCGAGAGGACTCATGATGTCGCGAGGGCAGACTACGACAGTCGCTCACAATGATTCAAGGTGCGCAATAAGGCGGGGTCCTTATTATTCTTTAGAGGCCCTTAGTCTCCCACAGCCCTATGGAGTATTTGGACCTGGCAATTGATGTCTATCAAGCCAGTGAAGAGGTTGGAGGTACCCTTGGGGCACGTAGTGGGTCCTGAAGGGTACATTGCGCAAGGGAAACATTTTATTAGAGGACACCCCTTCGAGCACGTAGTGTCCTGAAGGGCATGTCACGTTGTTGATGATAGAGGAATGAACCTAGATGGATTTAGGACAATAACGTTAATTTTTTAAACAAATTCCCTAATTAAATGTTCCAAGAAAATCAAGTTTAAGTCTAAATCATAGTGGTAAAATTTTATCTCTATAAAAAAATAACAACAAATAAAATAAAACCACATAAATAATAATTATGACCTTCACTAAATCTTGTAACACGAAGGGAATAAGAAAATTAATTTATTCATAAAAATAAAACCCATAATCAAAATTTAAAAAGAAAAAAAGGGGAATTAATGGTTTTATTATTTTGATAATTTAAAAATACTAATTAAATGAGAAAAGGGGAGAAAGGGTTAATTTTCACACCTCCGCCCTTTTGGAGTTCTAATTAAAAAGGGAAAGAGGAAAATCTAAAAAATTAGGAAACCAGGGAAAAAGAGGTAAACATAAAAAGCGAAAAAGGGAACATTAGGGAAAAGATGAAAGTCAAACTTAGAAAAGTATTTACCATTTAAGAGCTTCTAATTTAAACTGAACCAGCAATTTAATAGGAAAGCCATTAAAAACCATAAGAGACTTTGCACACCTAGGAGTGATTCTAGGAGTAACCTAGGTGGGTGAGGGAACAAAGATAACTAATTAATTAAAGAAACTAAATTATGGAGGAACGTAGGGGATGGGGACACTTGTACGGAGAGAGGAATTTTAGAATTTATTTTAAAACTTTAATGAAATGATATTTTAGGAAAGAAAGGAAGTTCAAAACTCTATAATGAAGGAAGGAGAAGGGATGAAGGATTCATTCTGGTTAAAATACATACAGTACACTACTTGACTGACTTAACTTGTGGGAGTTGGGATACCTGGCTCGGTGAGGAGTGGTAGATCAACCTTTAGAGGGGAGCTGGGAGCTAGTCGTAATCTATGGATAGAGTGAGCGCAGGTCCCCTTTCAGGCTCGTGGGGCTAAGGGGAAGCACCTAAGTACTGGGTCAAGAAATAAAGGAAGTTCTGACGGCTATGGCTACCGTGAGTGTGCAGGACGCCATTCGAGTGGGGAGATCGCAATGGTACTCTCTTCATTTTTGCATGGTAGAATGTATTAGGAATTATGTTGGATCTGCTTATTCAATGGAAAAGTAAAATGATGTTTTTTAAATTGGTGACTGAAACTTCCCTTAGCCTAGCTCAATGGTTGACGTCTCCCATGGCTCGCTAAGCTTCCGTGATGTCTTTACCATCTTGATGTGTTGATTGTGACCTTTTTGTATTGTTTAGCCTTCATCCATAGCCCACCGCCCTCCCTCAGCAAATGCCATGGGAGCTCACTTCCACGCCAACACCTTATTAAAGACATATGATCTCAACCGCTTTTTGTGTGATGATAATGAGGAAGGATGGAACCGTACTATTACCTTTGATACTTGTCCCTCGGTCGATTGTTGATTTCACTATCCGGCAACGCACTCGCTGTAAGGTGGATTATCTTTAGGTCTTGGATTGTTTCTATGCCTTGATCGATAGAACTCCTAATAATCATTCCATGACCTTTTCCCATCGATCCTTTGGCGCTTCTAATATTGTCTCAGACTGTGATGGGGTTATAGCATCGAAGCACGGTAATTGACTTCCCATTCGCAATTCTTTTGGGTATTCTCGCAATGAGAAACAAAATGAATTTCCCATTCCGTGATTTTATATTGAGGTCCTGGAGATGAAAACGTTTTTGTATCTCTGCATTGTATTGGTACTCGGGCAATGGGAAGAGAATTTGATTTCTATCCGCATTTTATATTGGTGTCCTGAGATGAAAACGTTTTGTATTCCCGTCGCGATTGTATTGGTACTGCAATGGGAAGAACATTTGATTTCTTATCTTCATTTTATATTATGTCCCAGAGATGAAAACGTTTTTATATTCCCTTGCTCATATGGCATTGGTATCCCGGCAATGGAAAACGAATTCATTTCCATGTCTGCATTTTGCCAGCGTTCTTCCCTTTTAAATGATGTTGGCAACATGGAGTTCCTTCGAGTGCATTTTGGGCACATCATTCCAAATATTTTATATACAGATAGCCATGACCCTTCCGGTGTGTCCCCGCACATTTTTTCCCTTTGAAAGGAGACTGTGATATTGATTAATTACCCACGCATTTTCCTTTCAAAACATTGTTGAGATTGTGGTTAAATGCTCATGAATTTTCCATTTAGAACGTGATTGAGATCGATGTTTAAATGCTCATGTTTTTTCCATTCAAAACATGTTTGAGACCATTGTTTAATGCTCACAAATTTACCATTCAAAACATGTCTAAAACCATTTTTTAATGCTCACGATTTACCATTCAAAACATGTCTAAAACCGTTGTTTAATGCTCACGATTTTACCATTCAAAAACATGTCTGAGACCATTGTTCAATGCTCACGATTTTACCATTCAAAACATGTATGAGACCATCATGCATCGCCACAATTTTACCATTCAAAAACATGTCTGAGACCATTTTTTAATGCTCACTATTTTACCATTCTAAACATGTCCGAGACCATTGTTTAATGCTCAATGATTTTACCATTCAAACATGTTTGAGACCATTGCTTAATGCTCACAATTTTACCATCTGCACATGTATGACTTGTTTAAAAGATCAAGTTTTTCGATTCAAAACCTATCCGAGACCATTGTTTAATGCCCACGATTATTGCCTTTAAAATTTGACTTTGATTATTGTTTAAATACCCACAATTTTTCCTTTAGAATGCTGCCAGAAGCCATTGTCATTACCCATGATTTTTGCCTTTAGAATGTTGGATCGAGCTTGCTGGAATGACCATGGATTTACTAGAACCATTTCTACAGTTAATTGGCTTGTTAATTGCAATGTTAATGCTATATTAATTGCCTTACTAAATGCCGGAACAATTGCTACAACACCTGAATGCTCACAGATTCCTACTTATTGATTAATGCCGCAACGAGTTAAATGGTAACAGTTATGTAAATTGCCTTGCTTTTGTGCTATTAATCATTATGTTAACCATCATAAAAATTGCCTCACTACTGTTATATTAATCGTTATGTTAATTAACATGATAATCACATTGTTAGTGCTATAATACTTGTTATGAAAATAGTCATGCAAACTACCCCGTTATTGCTCAATTAATTGATTGTGTTAATCATTATGTTAAATGCCCTTTTAACCCATTAATAAATTGTTATGTAACATATATGTAATTACCTTGTTGATTTGCTAGAGCAATGTTATTAGCTGGCAATTTCCCCCTCAATGATAATAAATAACCAGTGTGGTTGGCCTTCACTCATTATATCTAGACCAATGTTGAGGTTTAATTGTTCATAAGTGCTAATGGTAGCATTCCACTTTAAGAATGTTAATGTTGTTGTTCAAGTTTATAGCTGGATTTTATAGATATCATTTAATTGGTAACCCAAACTTGCTAAATTTGAGTCGTAATTCATGTTTAGTTCGGTGGGTAACTCGTTGAATGATGGAATTTAGACCGGTTAATTGATCGAATTAACGCCAATTTAAGTCATAGATAACGACCTTAGCCTTGATTAATAGCTGTTGTTTAATATTAATTAGTGTTTGTATGTGGTTTTGTAAATTTTCAATGTGATTGCCTTTTGTCACTGTAAGGGTTCTAGTTACTGTGTAATTAATTTGGGTTGTTAGGAGGATTGTCCTTAGCTTAAGAGGGCTTTGGTTTGCTTGTGTCGGTGGGATGTAGACACTTCCATAACAATCACCGTTCCAGACCTTAAATGGCCAAATCATGGGAACTCGCTTGAGCGCGCCATGTGTCTTGGTGTCCCAACCACAGTAGGATGCGGGTAGCTTACCTATTTTCGCTATTGAATGTCGCATTGCTTCCACGTGCTTGATGTGATTTTATGTTGTAACGTTATGTTGTTGTTGCCCCAGCTGCATGCTGTGTCGCCGCCGTGTTGCGACAGTTGAAGGTAATGTCATTATTACCTTCCTACACACACCAAAAATATGTAGAGCGTTAAGACTTAGGTTGGTACATCGTAGAGTCGTACTCATGGGATGTTACAATATTATTTTGAGTAAGAACGAATGCAACAACTATCTCTTTAGCAAATGAATAGATGATGAAATCCCTTGAAAATCAAGACTAATAAGGATTGGAGCTGTGGTGATTACTCCTTTGATATTATTGAAATCCTCTTGAGTATATGTTGTCCATTCAACCCCATTTTTCAACAAAAATTGACCCGCTTCACGCATACTTGCCAGCCAGAACAACTGAATGGGGATCAAATTTGCTCAAAATTCAGTGCTCGGAATCGCTTCAAAACAAACAAGAGCGAAATACCCGCGTCCAACGCAACTTACTGGGTTCAAACCGACATCGGGAGAGAGAGAGATATCACGCTCGCTCAAATTTACAAACATGCAAAAAGGGTTGCTGGATCGTAAAACTGCATATCTATTGCAGAGATTCCATCGGGTGTCAGACGACACGGGCAAGCCATATGACATGTGGCGTATCGGCATTCGCATTAGCTGGCGTGACTCGGCGCTTGGCGTCGGTCGAATGACGACATCGCGGCTCCGCCACACCACGCGTCATCCATTAGTCAGCGAAACCCTTATAACGTTGGTCAGAAGTCAACCCCGCGACCCGGCAAGATCAGCAAAGGCCGCGCAACCAGCATGCCACCATTTGTTACTTATTATATATTAAACGCATGTTGAATATGGGTTTAAGTCAGGACCGGCCCGGCTTAGCCCTGTACTTTGGTCGCAGTAATATATAACATATGACCCACGATTATAGTGTATGGGAATGTGCACAGTTAATGTTTGTTCCAACGGTTATTACAATGAACCGCCATTTGGAATTTGACCATTGGCTTATGAAACAAGATCCCATATTTATGCTAGCGCATGGTCAAAGATGTGGGTCAATATGACCTCGCCTCGGACGGTTAGGCCAGTACCAGAACCTACGCTTGTACCTGCTTCACGGCTAACTGGTATAGGGTTTTACAACATGGTGGGCTAGGTTGAGCCATGGAAGGTGCTGCTTTTGTAGATGCAGATGCAACAAGTTTGAAGGGGGACTTCCAGAAAGCCTATATTCTTCTACTCCTTAATAAACGAGGGTGTCGGGGAAAGTTCAAATTAGGTTTGGTCGTTGTATTTATACTTATTTAAATTCACGATTGTGTTATTTCTTTATAATTTTGAGAGGCCACATAAATGATCCATTGGAGCCGACTGTGAGATGTAACTCCAAGAGGGGTGAACTCCTTTATCATTTGTTGTGTTATGTGTTTTTCTGTTCATTACGGTACGCTTATATGCATTTTGAATGAGTAAATGCTATTAAAATTTGTGTTGCAAAGATGATCCATTTGCATTTTTAATGATACAAAATTTCTACCTGTAAATATTTTCAAGAATACAAGTCTTTCTCTATTTTAGATCAAGTTGGTATCGTAGCATTGTGGTTTTTGCATTTGATTATTTGTAAGTAAGCTTCTTGAGCCGATGCTCACAAGGTTGAAACTCATATGATATAACACCGTAGAGCTGGAACCCGAAGGCTATCATGGAAATGAGAGAGATACTAAAACATGAAAGAATATTAATATTGTAAGGTGAAGGCTCTAACCCTTCAAAGCATAATGGAGACAATGGTGATAAAACTCCCAAACAAATGAGGAACAAAAGCCCACCACCCCTCCATCTTCTTCTTCTTCTTATTCACCAATTCAAGACCTTCCTAATTCAAAGGGACATGGTGTCCTCACAAATTCCTTCATTAAAGCTGATATTAAATTCGAATTGCCAATATACAATGGAGAAGAATTTCTAGAAATGGATAACTGACCGCCAGATTTAGGTGTATTGTAGGATACAAAATTCAAGATGATGTCCTCAAAATTCTCTTTAAGATTGGAGGAGGTACACCGATTTGGTGGTCCAGACTGAGGAAATGAAGAAGCATGGTAAAATTTTAACCTCTTGAATGATTTTATTTAAGGTAATTAAAAGACAATTTTATCCATTGGCATATAAGCAAAAGTTTACTATGGATTGGAAAATTTTTAAACAAGATAAAGGACAAAATGCGCAAAGCCACCGGAAGAACAGACAAGAGCTGTTTTATAGATTTTTCTCTCAAGAAACTTTTACTCAAATACATTGAGCTTTACATAGTTATTTGAAACATACAATACTCATGTTTAATCCTTCTTCCAAATCTAGATGAAGTTTGTGGCTTAGGCTACTCATTTGAAGCAAGAGGAAGGAACAAAACTCAAGAGGGCAGGTCAAGAAGCCTTTCAACCATGGGATTAAAGGAAATAAGAAGTTCAAGGGCAATGGAAAATAGAATTACAGCATAAGAGGGTATGAAATCATACAAACATTGTTCTAAAGATAAGTCGATGAAGACCATTGTTGGAAACTTCATCCCGAAGAAGACCCAAAAAAGTTTGGCAACAAAGGGAAGTCAAAGATCTGCTAAACCGGGTGACAACATGAGATTTAGGCCTGATTCTTGGATGAAAAACAAAGATCACGTACCATGGGTTATCAAGGTAATGGTTCTATTGCAAGTACTAGTTCTTCAAATAATAATATCAATGTAACTCGACAAGAAAGAGAGAATTGAACTTTTCACATAAGGGTTGTTTCAAAGCATACTATGATAGATACTCTCCATTTGATAATCGATCTCAAGCAAACCTTATTTCCTGAAGACAACCAGAAGACATTAAAGTTGGAAACAATTCCACATCCCAATCCATACCCTCTTGGTTGGATTACTGATAATGCTGCTAAGTTACAAGTAACAAGAAGGTGTAAACATAGGTTTTCTATCACTACACATTTCGCTGATGAGGTAGAGCTTGATGTTATTCCATTGGACATTTGTGGTATTGTTTTGGGAATTCCTTATTTGTATGATTGGAAAGCTATTTTCTATCGCCAAGAGAATAAGTATCATTTGCTTAAGAATGAGTTGAGCACATTGTTAGAGCCCATACAAAGAAGCATAACTCACCGAAACGCGAAACAGACGAAGAAGAAGAATTTGGTTCTCTGAACATTTAAACCCGCATTTATTATTGAAACGGCTACTGCCAGGATACAAAGTTGAAATCCAATCTATATGAGGTTGTTAATCAATACAGCCGAACGCACTGGCAGGAAACCAAAGATGAAATCAAATGCGCGCATTTGTCCTTCCATTGCATGTACGTAATGTCACAGGAAAATGGCCGAGATTGAAAACAAATTCAAGAGTTGCTTGGTGTTACATGGCTTAAGCCTATCATGACTTCACCAGTTTAAAGGACAGTACAAGGTTGATTGTGGTTTTGAACAAACCATGCTTAGTTAATCGTTATCCTCTTCCTAGAATTGATGATTTGCTCGATCAATTGAAAGATGCTAATATTTTGATTGTTAGACGGAGGTTTGATACTACCCATTGAGAACTGCTTCAGGGAGACATTGGAAGACAAATTTTAAAATGCATTTTGCCTTGAATGGATGGTAATTCCTTTTGACTTTGGGTAGGTAATCTCGCTTACTTTCATGAGAGTTATGAATGATATATTAAGGACTTTTCTTGATGATTATGTTATTGTCTACTTTGATGATATTTTGATCTTTATCAAATCTCGAAGAGGCTAAACATGTGAACAAGCCACGTTTTATGCCGTTTTTTTTGGAAGATGTCCAAATGTGAATTTGGAAAGAATTCACTTATTTACTTAAGGCATATTGTTGGTGGAGGCTTAATTAAAATTCGATCCTCCAAGGTCAAAGTCATTGGTCACCAAGCCTCCAATTGTAATACCGTGATGAGGTAAGAAGTTTGGGAGCAACCTTCAGTATTGGAGGAAGTTTGTTGCTAACTTTTCTTTTATTGCAGCTCCATTACATGCAAGGACAAGTGTCAAGCAAGTTTTTCAATGGGGAGGTTAATAGAAGCTTGATACTTGAAAGAGAAGATCAGTTCAACGCCATTTCTTGCACTTCCAAATTTTAGACAAGCTTTTGAAATCCAGACATATGCGAGTAATTATGCAATGGGAGTTGTTTTGCTATAGTATGGTAAGCACATTTGTTTTCATTCTCAAACTTTTAATGGTGCCATGATTAACTATCCCACTTATGATAAGGGGACAAATTGTATGTACGGCAAAGTGCAAAGAGAAACATTATTTGTTGGGAAAGAAACCATTGTTCACACCGATCATCAACCAATCGCAATACTTACAATCACGTTAAAGCAATGAAGGCTTTTCAACAGGCCCACTTGGTCATCGTGTATACGGGAATTTATAACAAAGTTGAGGATAGTCAAGGCCTATTATTAGTAAGCTCAAGTATTCTTAAGTGATAGTCCTATCATGCATGAAAGCTATGTTGAGCAATATGTTTTGATACTGATTTCAAAGAAGTATAAACTTCTTCAATACTCTAACCATGTTGAAGAATTTGATTACTACGTGCATGATAATATTTTGTATCATCTTTGGAAAGTTATGTATTCCATTGTGGGAAAGACCAAACACAGTCATTCTTCTCTTATTGTCGGCCACTTTGGTAAAAGATGGCTAATTTGCATTGATTGAATTGACAACATACGAGATTCACAACAACAATTGACCACTGATTTGGTTTCAATTGTTCAGAAGAAGCGTGTCATGCCCAACAAACCATGCTGTTGCCTTTCAAATGTTTGGGCATTTTCGATTTCTAACCATTGGCTTCAATTGACTTCATCGTCGTTTGGTCGCATTTTATAATCATGACACCAAACTTAAAAAGAGAGTTATCACAACTTTTCATCCGCAGCCCGTGATGGTCGCATTTATGCGGTAAATAGAATGGTGGTGCATATTTTTCGTGCTTATTGTAGCAAGCATTTTAAACTTTGGGATGAGCATTTACACTACATTCAACATGCTTACAATCGAAGCTAAGCACCTTCTTCGACTCAAACATTGCCATTTGAAGCATGCTTTGGCTATTTTACAAAATCTCCTTTAGATTTTATCTTTGGAAGGATATTGCTATCGATGGTCAATATGACATTGATAGGGTAGAAAATTTTATTGAACAAATTAAGTCGATACATAAGGTGGTGCAAAAGCAGTTGGAAAATAGTCAAGCCAAACTTCATCTCCAAATCGGAAACTATGCATGACAAGCATCATGTTGATCACGATTTCCAAGTTGGAGATGAATTATAATACCGCATATACAGAAAAATTGAAACCGAATTTACAGGTCCCCAAGATTATCGACAAGATTGCACAATGTTCTTCGCTAATTGCCCTACGTCCTTATATGCAAATGTATGCAGTTGTTAATGTTGAGAATTTGAAATTGTATGAGCCTCTGTTGATTGATGATCATGGAGAGCATGTTCAGATTCCTTCTATAGATGATTTTTCCCTAGAATATCTTACATAACTGCATGAAGACACCATCCTTGACAGGAGAATGCGAACTTCAAAACGAGGAAATGTGGAGTATCTTCGAGTTGGTCTTAAAGGAACAAATCCAAGAAAAGCCAAGTGAATTGAGGTTGAAAGAGTGAGGTAACTATACCCTCATCTTCAAATAGACTGAAAATAGTCTTTTGGAGGTCCAAAATCTTTCCAATGGGGAGGTGTGATCAGGGGATCAAATTTTGCTCAAAAATTCTAAGTGTTTGGAATCGATTCAAATCGAACGAGAGCGTAAGCCTCATCATTGCGAACCCAACACAACTTGTTTGGGTTCAAACGGATGTCGGGAGCGAGAGATATCGCGTTCTGTTCAAATTTACAAACAGGCTAAAAAAGGGTTGCTGACTGTACAATCCGTACAGTCCGTACGGACGATGACGTGGCAGGCCGTACGACATGTGGCAAGCCATATGACATGTGGCAGGCTGGCATTCAGACAGTTGGCAGGTGACTTGGCATGTTTGGCAGCGAATGGAACGACGACATGTGGCCCAGTTAATGGCCGCCACGTGTCATCCATTGTTTGGTTAAGACTTATGTCGTTGGTCGGAGTCAACCCCATGACCTCCGGGCAGGGGCAAAGACTTGGCAAAGAGCCACCAACCGGTGTGCCACCATTTTTTACTTATTATATATATGGCACGAAATATATTTAAGTTTGAATATGCGGGTGGTTTGGGCCACGACCGGGCCGGGGCTTATCCCCAACCCTTGGTCGCACGTTATATAACATATGACCCACAGTTATAGTGTATGGGTGCACACGCAGTTAATGTTTGTTCCAATGGTTATTTCAACGACTTCCATTTGGCCTTTGACCATTGGCTTATGAAACAGGAGCCCATATTTATGCTAGCGCATGGTCGCATGGGTCAATATGACCTGGCCCTTGACGGTTAGGGGCTAGGTACGCCCGTAACTATCCTATAGTTTGCACGGTTCACACAATTGCATCCAGTGCTAGGTTTTTACGCTTAAATAAGAGTGTGGGCTAGGTTGAGCCATGGAAGGTGCGTTTTGTAGATGCAGAGACAACAAGCTTGAAGGGGGGACTTCCAGGAAGCCTATCTTCTTCAATTTTTGGCCAAACGAGGTGCCAAAAAATCCCAACTAGGGGTTTTTGGACGTTCTGAAGCCATTGGAGCAGTATATTTGGAATTTTGAACATTGTAAAGTACATTTTTGAGCACTTTGAGCAAATAATACAAATGATCCATTGGAAGCTGGACCAGGAGATGTAACCCAAGAGAGGGGTGAACTCCTTTATCATTTGCTGTGTTATGTGTTTTCTGTTCATTGATTATGCTGCTGTTTATATGCATCTTGAATGAGTAAATCCTATTAGAATTTTTGTTGCAAATATGATCCATTTTCATTTTTAACACATAAAATTTTACTTGCAAGTATTTTCAAGAATACAAGTCTTCTTCATTTTTAGATCAAAATCTCCGCACAAAATTGATCTTGCTGAAAAATGATTGGACTCCCTTCTTGGATGTCAGGGGGTTGAGCTCGTTTATTGCTTTAATTCTTTCCGGACCTATGTAAGTCCCTTTTTTTCATACAATATGGCCCAACAGTTTTCCTTGAGTCACATCGAACAATCATTTCTTTGAATTCAGAGAGACACCATATAATATACATCTTTCAAAAAACTTTCTCAAATAATGGATATGATCATCCCTTTTATTTTAATGAACCTTCAATTCATATTGATAGTTTTCCATAAAATTTCCTATCAACCTGCTGAATGCATGATCCATGGCCCTATGGAATGTGGCTTCGGTGTTGTTCAAACCAAAGGGCATTCTAGCATATGCATATGTCTCCCAAGGTGTGATAAATGTTGTCTTTTCCCTATCTTCCTCAACCACCAAGACCTGGTGATATCTAGAAAAAACCATCCAACATGGACATGCAAGCCGATCCAGTAACTTGCTGGAGAAGGAGCTCCATATTAGGAAAAAGAAAGTTATCCTTTATGCTTGTTTTGTTAAGGTCTCTGAAGTCAACACACATCTATATTTCCCCAGTATTTTATCTTACAATCATAAGATTTGAAAGCCAGTCTGAGTGTCTAATGGGATAAATTATGCATGCCTTCTTCAATTTCTCCAATTCAATCTTTACCAGAGGTTTCGGCTTGGGATTCATAATCCTTATTTTTTTCTTCATTGGCTTTGCTCCTTCCTATTAGAACTCATTCTTGCAAGGGGATGTTTTTCCTTTGAAGTTGGCCATTGGGTGACCAAATGAGAGAAACGGGGTTTAAAAAACCTACCATATGCATTTTTTTCAAAAGTCGGGGTGCGATTATGCAAAGGCGCACACATACCTATTCGGTGAAAAGACATCAAGCACAGGCTCAGTCTTAGCCATTGGATCCACCAAATAAATTAGACCTGAGGCCATCGGGCGATCGAGATTATAGAGTTGCACAAAGTTTAGCATCAGACTAAGGCCCAAAATCATGAGATTTGGGCCATTCATTTCATAGGGACATGTGGTGCATGATTATCATAGTCCCAATTTTTCAAATCGGGAAGTCGAGATTCGATCACATCAGAGACTCCTGAAACGTGAAATCGCGAAAATATTGCAGTCGTTGATCAAACGAAAAAGTTGGACCATTGGATCAACTTTTCATGATTTTGTAAGTCGGGAAAGTAAGAAGGTAGAGTCTTGAAGACTCTCAAAATGCAAAGTCGTGAAATGATCAGAGACTTCCAACTAGGGGGAACGTGGCAGTAGATAATGCGAAATCGTGATTTCGCATATCGGAGGTTTGAGCATGGAGCACAGGGCAAACTCCTGAAACACGAAATCACAAAGTGCTCAAAGTTTGGGCCCATGATCATATCTTGCGGCCCTATGGTGTGCTAGTCCAGGAAGAATATTAGCACCTCTTGTGTAGAGCTGGTGACATGGGGTCTTTGGGGAAGCAATATTGGCCGTCAGTTTTAGAGTAGATTCGATCGTCGATCTAGATGGGCCGTTTTCATGATTTCGGGCATCGGGATTTTTGAAATCAAGGGGAGTGAAAAATCCTGAAATACGAAGCCCCAAAATTTTATAGGGGATAAGCGCAGGTTCATGGCCCGAGGTCATGTGGAAATGATGGATAAGAGTTGTGACAAGGGCGAAAGTTCCTATTTTGATTGCAAAAGGAGAGCAACAGGGCTCGAGGTGTTGAGATTAATTCAACAAAGTCATGGGCACCACCTAGAGCATGCATGGATGTTAGGGATCATCTCGATCCCAATGAAGACAATTAATTAAAGTGGGGGATGGTGGTTGAAATCTCATTTCATCGCATAAATGAAAAGCATGAAAGGATGGTTGTGGAGGCTAGCTCACAGCCCATAACTCCTCTCTAAATGGGTTTTCCTGCAAATCCCATACTGTTTTAATTTTGCATCTAAAAGAGGAAAACAAGTGCAGTATGACAATAGAAGGAGGAGATGCAAAGATTTGAATGCAATGGTTTGTTCGTGACCCTGGGGGACGTTACTAGTTCTGAGTATATATACTAAGTTTTAATATTTTGTAAGTGTCGATGGTTGAGCTAGGCTCCCGTATTGTAAAGTTTTGAGGAAGCACTGGTTCCTATGGTTATGCATATGTATTTGAGACTTATTGTTTAATTAAAGTCGTCTTCTTTCTGTATCTCTGTAAACAACTATGTTAAAACACTCGGAATTGGAGGATCCAGTCGAGGGTAGTTATGTTGTTGTGATGTAGGTTTGATCACTGCAATATCTTCACCAGTTTTAATCAATTTCCAGTCTTATCTTTTCCCTCTTACACTAAGTAGCTCAGAATTGGAGGATCCAATCAAGTTGTTACAGTAGTATTGTGATGTAGGTTTGATCATTGTGCTGTTATAACTGTGTCGTTTAGGCATATCTTAGTGTCTAAAACTTCAGGTCCAAGAGGATCTTGTTCTTGAAGCTTTTCTTCCTTAGGCTGCTAGAAGACCGGATGTCCATAGTAGACTCTTACATTTTATCACCAAGTCTTTCCTCTGCTCATTTTAAACTCAACTTCTTGACTGGAGTTAGATCAAGACCTCACTTGCTTATGCTTTGCCTGGTCCAGGATTCTGAGTTAAAGTGATATTCTCTTGGGTCTGTTCCCATTCGACCACCCTTATTCATTCATTGTGACATATAAAAATGATGGGTATCAGGCTTACCTATGTTGCAATCCACAGGTGACTTATGTTGCTAACATTTCTGGCGCCGTTACCGAGGACGAAATTGAATATTTTCCCTGGGTAGAACAATAATGTTTACTAGTTCTGAAGGTGCATCAAAACTTAGTACTTAAAATATTGCAACTTTGCACCTGACGACTCCACTGTGGTGACTCCACTGTTTCCACTTCACTGTTTCAGTTGTGGCTACTTTTAGCACACCTGAAAGCTGACCTAGAGGATCTTTCTCAAGAAGGTTTTCAACAACTGCTTTCTCAGCTTGAGAAGTTCTCTGGGGGAACGACAACGTTAGGATCTAGCCTTTGATGGTGAACAAAGAACATACACATTCAAAGATATGCATCATTCACTTGGTGATTCCATGATTGAAAGATCGATTGACGACTCCACTCGTTCGAAATGGACAAAATCCTGGCTCGGAGGTTTGCTCCTTTAATTTTTTTTGTTGTTCCTAGTTTTCCTAATTTTTTCCCTATTGTGGATGAATGGGGTGATTATTTTCCCTTATTTAGAGGGAATGTAGAGGACAACTCTGCTCAACATCTGCGTGAGTTTCATGAAATCATGCATCAATGGGATAAACATCACAAGGATGTATTATTAAAAATGTTCATGTTCTCATTAGTAGGGGATGCTCATGAATGGTATCATTCTTTACCCCCTGCTAGCATCTCCTCCCTGAGAGAGTTTCATGCAGCCTTCATTAGGCATTGTCAAAGGCATTATTCCTCCGAGTTAATCTGTCATAATTGTTGTGAGGAATATGAAGGCCATGATCAAGATGTGGTTGTGTCTTATGAAAAATGCGAGGATGAGGACCATGAAGAGGAGGATTCTCTGGGCAAGTTGAAAAATCTGGTAGAATATCTCTCTATAGAGATAGAAATTTTGAAGGCAGATCATGACTGCTGCCTTTTTGAAGAAAATACATAGGATTTTCCAGTTCTTGAAGTTGTTGTTATTGCATCCCTACTGATGAGGGTAGTATTCAAGATTCCATGGTGGTAGAGACATCAGTTTCTACCCCTCATAAGCCTGATGTCTCTGTTTTAAAGGAACGAGCCATTGTGGAGGAGGATTCTTCTCTTTTTCTTCACGAGATTTCCCATGATGTGTTCACATATGGGACTAAAAGGAAGGATCGGGAGATCGTTCCACTTTGGCCTGTTGTCCCTAGCTTTGAGGATTATTTAGACGAAGAGAAGCAGAGCCCCACATCATTTCACCAACCAGAGAAGCGACCAACCTATATATGACAGTTACAAATAAAGTTATGAGATGGATGTGTAGGATTTTCAGGAACAAACTATTGGGCGTTATCCTCTATTCATTAAGCAAGATTATATTGAGGAAATCATCCCTCCTAGAACTGTCGAAGACACTAAGCAAAAAGATGAAGAGAAGAGTTTTCCCATGGGTCCTGTTTATGATGATTATGAATCTGACCCTTGGGAGAGCTAAAAAGAAGAACCATAAGAACCAGAGGAGCAACAGAAGGAGCATTTTGTCTCTTGTTCAGAACCTATTAATGAGAATCCATCGCCTAAGATCAATCATCCTATATCAACTGTTCACTCTCCTGTGCCTACTGAAGAGATTCAACAATGTGTGAGCATCTGTGTAGCAGAGAAGGCTGTCTGTTACCAATTTTATGGAGTTTTTCACTTGGCCTATGAGCCTGTGAAGGAATACATGGAGTTGTATTTCCTTCATGTTTTGAAGCCGCCCAACTTTATCCTGACCTCAAAATTAGGAGGAAAGTTGAAGAATGTAACCATTCTTCTGTCACGATTGAATTACATGTTATCAATCATCGACAGAGTGAAGGAGCTTCCAATTAGGAAGTTACTTGAATGGTTATGGTGGAAGTTTTCTTTCACCTAGCACTATGTAAAATTTTATTAGTTTAGAAATGCACATAAATAAGCTCCTTCGAGCATGTGTGTTTGTTTCTGTTTTTACTTTCGGTCTGTATTTTCAGTAGTGTGTTTTGAGATTGACTCCATAGCCCAATAGAAGGCGACTGAAACTCAAAAGGAGATCTTAGAGCCTCGCTGGGATGACTCTATCCCCCATGGAGCCTAATGTTAGAACTTTACCGTTAACACTTTACCTAATGACTCCTTTGTATGCCTATAGAAACTCCTACAAATATTTTTTCTTCTGTTTAGTACACCCCTCCAAGGATGCCTTTACCATTATTGACTCATCATTAGACTGATTTTCTCTTAATAAAAGTAAAACATATCTCTTACTGGAACTAATCAACTTCTTGTCTTATTTGGCACTTAACAATGAGATATTTGATTTACCTTTGTCTGTGTTGATTATGTAGGAATTTCCATCCTTGATCAGGTCGTATAGGTTGTCTCTGTACATTAATATTGGATCTCTTATATACATGTAGGGGCACTACACCACACACATCCAGGGGTACTACATCCAACACCACTTCATCAATAAAGTTTGGACTTATAGGAAATTTAATATTACAATGTTTCATTAGCTTGATATTTTCATCCTTGTTTACCCAACCCAATATGTAGGGAATATGATTATCATGAACCTCCAATCCAAGCTTTCCAACCAAATCTTTTGCTATGATATTATCCTATGAACTAGAGTCGAAGAGAGCATAACTATTAGTCTTCTTGACTTGGATCTTGATGTGGAAGAGTTTGGTCATATCCTTTTCTTCTTGGTGGTGAAGGATACTCAGATTCACCTCCTTCTACATTGATGTGCATAAAATATTCTCATCCACATTGGATATACTTTTGACTTGATTTCTCTAATCCATGGCTAAAAGATTATTTTTCTTCACATCCTTCTTGCGGTTCTTCGAGTCTATCTCTAGATGTAGTTTCAAACACTTTTCCTTAGTGTGACCATTAATATTGCAATGGTTATAATGGTTGTTGGGATCCTTGCACTAATGTGCAGTGGCTGCCATATTCTTATCCTCACCCCCCCTTCCACTTCTTCTTCCTCTCCTTGGAAGCTTCCTAGTGGTCTTTTTGCTTGGAACCATTTTGATTCCCTTTCTTGTGGTCTATGTTTTTAAGATCCTATGGCTGTACACATTCCTCATCCATTTTCCTTGGATTGAAAAACATATATTTCTTTCGTAGATGACTATGTAGACCACCTGGATACTTAAGAAGTACATTTGGGTTCCTGAGATAAATATCTAGCATGGTGGTTGCAATACCCTTGTTTCCCCCAACTTGTAAATATAACTATAGCCTGCTAAAATACTATGGGAAGATTGATTATGTGTGGATGTTGGAATTGATGAACCTTTTGATAGAAGGTAATGTATATATATTTTTGTTACTAATTAAAATTTAAATTGTTGCATAATTGTTGAAGGGGTTTCCAAGGTAGATCATGATGCTTGAGAGAGATGGTGAGGGGAACCAATAATGGTAGAGATGACCCCTACTAGACCAATACTCTGTTGGTTTTAAATTGTTCAGAACAAGAACAATCCTCTGACCCAAATAATTTAATTAGCAGTTAGGATGGTAGTTGGGAAGTCTTCCTCAAGAGTCATTGACGAAATGGGAAGAGTATCCATATGAAAACCTCCTAATCTGACCCACAAAATTGGGAATTGGACCCACAAAATATTTCTAAGGAAGGAAAGAAAAGATAGGAAATTCATGGGCAAAGAGGAGTATGCAAGAGGAATGGGTATGGTGACCATTTCTGAAGAGGGAGAGCATGTGAAAGTCTCTGATTCTAAAGAGAAATGAAAAATGAATTTGTTCTAGGTACAAGAATTGTTGGGTGGTGTTCTAACCAAGTTGATAAAAGGGGTTGCAGAGAAGATGAGTGACTGAGGAAGCACTCATTGCAGACCCCCTTTCTTGGTGGAGAGAAAACCGATATGCAAAGTTCCTGTGGGAAAAGGAGAGTAACCTCTATCCTTGACTATTGTTGAACAAAAGGAAGAGTCTGTGTCAGAGCATCATGATCTAGCTAGGGGGTGGCCAACGGTAAATTCATCCAGGATTTGTTGTGCCTACGGTTGGGTGGAAAATGACACCCCTTTCAGTAGTTGCAACACTATTTGTTTTTTCTATAAATATATTTTGTTAAATATCTGTAGTGTTTATATCAGAGAAAATTATATACTATGTTTTAGAACTGTGTAAGTTTAATTTCTGACAAAAGTGACTTGAGAAATTTAAGTAAAATAAAGAGAATGTCTTAGTTGAAGCTCATTTGATTTAATTCTTTATCTCTTGACTATCTGTGTGTTAACATAAGATTTCTAGGAGTGTATGTTGTGGTTTAATGTGTTGTACAGTTTAATGCATGCTTGGGAAATGATGACTGAATAGTTAAAAATATCTATAAAACATTTGAAAGAAGAGAGAGTGATTTATGTGCATAATAGTATTTTATTTTAGTATGTCCTCAAATCCTATGCCAGAAAAGTTAGAGGATATACGATTTTTTTAGACTTTAGGAAATAATCCCAAATATGGAAAAACATTAAAAGTCATTATAAATGGTTATTAAGGAAACATAATTAGGAAATAAACATGAAATTTCCTAATTGAATTAAAATACAAAAGTTCTCAAAATTCTATTTGGGGCATAAATAAACATTTATGTTAAACTTATGTTAAATCTCCTAAATTTGGGAATAATGCCCTTAAATTTTGGTGGGTAGTAAATCTTAGTAGAAATACCAAATTTGTTGTGGCAGTAAATCTTTGTCTTAGGACCAATCCCCTTAAATTTGGTAAGAATAGTAAAACACAGTAATAAGGAAACAAACCTACTCATTTACCCATGAAGAGGAAGATATATAATTATGTTTTTTAATTTCCAGAATAGAGATATTTCCTTGAATTAGGATTTTATTTTATTATTTTTAAAAGCCTGGAAAATAAGGAATGGATTTCATTTCCTTTTTGTTACAGGTTTAATGAAACAAATATTTAAATTAAACCTTTTCTTTGTGCATGAAAAATGGAAATATGAAATCTCTTTCCTTTATGCAAAAAGGTTTTAACTATGCTAAGATTTTCCCCATTTACGGAATTATATGGTGCCCATGTAGCTCAGTGCTCTCGAAGAAACATGAATATTAGAGTATTTTTTAATTATTAGTGCTCAAATACTCGGAGTTATAAAAATACTCCTACCTTGAAAATATTTATACAATATTTACAAACATTACTATCGAATAATCCTTTCTTTCAAAACACAGAGAATGGAGCAATTGATTAGAGTGTGAAGACCAATGGGTTTTAAGAAATATGTTATTAAATATTAAACTAAGCTTGTGGGTGATTAGTCTTTAGAGTCCCACCTTTAGAGAAGAAGGGAGAGTGCATGATAATGAAGTATGAATCCATTGGAGGGATGGCATGGACATTATAAAGTTGGATGCAATTTAATATTACCCCTTCCCTTTCCTAATTGGTTATCAGAGTAACGAGAAGGGCACATGCCTCCGATGACTTTAGCTTGGGATGAGATATATGCTTTAAAATTTAAATGTAGTATAAAATTTAACCTGGATATATTGTGATTGGCCTTCGGTAAAGATAAAAATGAGTACATGAATTATAATATAATATTTATTTTCGGAGTTACGAGCGGAGTGCACAAATACCAAGACTGAAATTCTATTCAGAGTTGACTATTCAAAGAATATTCAGAGTGGATGGGAGGGAGTTTCATAACAAATCCCAAAGTCGTCGGAGCAATGGCACGAGCGTTATAAAATTCTAAATGAATATATTAATATTAAACCATACTCCCTTGTGATTGGGGTCAGAGTGTTGAGATGAGTACACACCTTTCAAGTCCGAATTGATTTAAATATTCAATAGTATTATAGTGTTATAGTATTATAAATGTTTAATATTACACATCTAGGAGGTTTAATTACTTAAATGAACTATTATGTTAAATAATCACCTAGGTTGGTATAACATGTAATATATAATAAATGGGCACAATTTTCAAAGCCTTTTTGGTGCTCAATACATTTAGAGTTGACTCTTTGGAGTATTTAGAAGGGGGCATGCAAATAAATTATGAACCCGTCGAAGCGATGGTGAGAGTTTCAATAATTCCCATGCACATATAATTTAATAGTATTAATCCTTGCCCTTGTCTGATTGGTGTTCAGAGTAAAGAGATGGGCACACATATTTCAATAGTGAAGACATTGGAAATGGATTGAATTGATTTAATAAAAAAAATATCAAATTGAATATATTTAATCCTTTTTCCCCCAGTTAATAAATAAATATGCATATATTAATATATATGTTAAATCATGTGAAATTTGGTGTGGAGTTGCGTGCTGAGAGAGGGCAGTGAATTATAAACATTAATTGAGGTTAATCAACTTAAGTATATGTTGGCATAAATACCCTTATCATGTTAAGTAGTGAGTTATATACATTAATTAAGGTTAACCAATTTAAGTTTGGTATGGCTTAATTAACCTTATCTGGCTATAATATAATTACTTAAAAGGATTTTATGAGTAATGATTAAATTAGTACTAAAACTACTTCTAAGGGGAAGAAAGAAAAAAGGTAAATACCCATTAATTACCAGGTGAGATTTATTAAGAAAATTATTTGGCTAAGAGAAAATTACATTTACAAGGATAATTAATTAGAGAATATTAATTGTTCTTAATAAGGATTAAGTAATTGGATACCAAAGAGCAGTATTCTAATAAATATCAATGAAGAATTTTAATTGGTTCATAGTAGAGGGAATATTCCTCGATACCTTGGGCTCGGGGTAATGATATTGTGTGAATCAATCAAGATTTGAATGGATGGTATTGAGAGGGAATATTTCTCGATACCATACTCATTGGAGGGAATCAAAAATCGCGTCGGAAGAAGGTTTGAGCAACCAGTGGTCGTAGGCATGCGTGGAATGAAATTCCTTCGCGGGAGTTTCGGCTAGTGCCTCGTCGGGATGAGGATGTCACCAAGTTAGTTGGCATGGACACTAAAATTTCATGAGGATGCCACATGGAATTAAGAGAGATGTTTCCTATGTAATCCATAGAATCTTTAGAGGGTCATAATTCTTTCCCTAGAGCTCAGTTCTGTGCAAACTTACCATCGTTGGAAATCTCTTGACGAGAAAAAGACAATGGAGTTGTGATAGAGATGATTCGATATTATTAGAAGAAGAAAAAATTTAATACCCCATATCCTAAAAGGTACTTAGGGGGTTGGGTGTCTGACAGAGTGGTATCAGAGTGAGCAACAACACTTGGCCTAGTTGCACTCATAAACGAGTCAAATAAAATTTTATTACATGAATTTTAAGGGGTAACACCTTATCTTACCCTATTCATAATAAGCTTATTTAAACCACTACTGAAGAGAGGAACACAAATTTCTATTGTTGTTATATGTTCTAAAAATATGAATTGTGTGTTGCTAATGTTTCCAAATAATGAAGTTGATTTCACCTTACAAATTGCATGTGATGTTCATAAACTAGTAGATAATTAACTAGCATAATTTTTTTATCAACACTTAAATAGTTAGTGGAAAACAAGGAAAACTACAACGTAAATAATGGTGACACACCATGAGTTAGGGGAAATCTCCCACAATAGAGAAGAAGAATATGACGAGAGGAGGGCGGTGGAAACCCCTCCGGATTTGGATAAAACTATAAGAAGCCTCATGGAATAATTACAGAGTTGTAAGGTTGACAATGAAAGGCTGATAAAAGAACAGGAAAAACAAACTAAAATTAACACAATCCTACTACAAAGCCTATCTGATATACAAAGGAAACTGCAACATGGGCCAACAACTAGTAATGTGGATAGGCATCATACTAAGAAAACCCATAGTCCACCTGATATACAAAAACATGGTATTGAAAGTATCCACACAAGGAGAAGCACCTCAAAGAAGGCCCAACATGGAGCCAAGAGACATGCTAACACCAAGAATTCAACTGAACAATCCTCTAGTGAGGAAACTGACAACTCAAAGTAATTGTCTAGTAGTGAAACTAGTTTGCATTCTCAAAGGAGAAGAAATAAGAGGAAACATTCCAAGAGCCACGAACCTGAAGAGTTTAAGAAATCCAAATCACCCACATTCGATGGAGAAATTAAAAAGGGGGAAGAAGCAGAAGTTTGGATACTTGGCTTGAAGAAGTACTTCAGATTCCATGACTACTCTAAAAAATTAAAGGCCCGAATAACCATTTTCAACTTGAATGGAAAGACATCCATTTGGTGGGAGGACCTTAGGAATGTGAAAGGACTCCATGAGAAGGACTTGTCATGGAAGCAATTTGAAAAATAATTTAAGAAGAAGTATCTGATTGAAAAATATTATGATGGGAAGACCAAGGAGTTATATGAACTCAAGCTAGGACAATTCACAATAGATGAATATATCAACAAATTTCTTGAGATGATGAGGTGTGTGCCCTACATAAAGGATGAAAAGGTAAAGATGCAATGGCTTATTAGTGGACTTCCATAGTCCTTGATGGACATAATTGAGTTTGATGAATCTAAGACTTTAGAAGACACTATTCGAAATGCAAGGTACTTCTATGAGCAACTCAAGAACAATGAAGAACCTCATAAGGACGAGAAGAAGAAAAGTTATTTGGGATTCAATAATAAGGGGTTTAAATCCTCAATATTTAAGAGTCATGGGAAAATCTCTAAGATGAGTCTTCCTACGAAAAGTGTGTATCAACAAAATTTTCCATCTTAGAGTGGTAATAAACTCTTCAGATCAGCCCCAAGAAAGACTGATAATACAAAGATAGAACCCTTGAAATATTGGGGTCGTGGAGAAGAACATTTGTTGAGGGACTTCCCACATATGCAACATGAAAATATGAGGGTCTACAACATCCAGGAGGCTACCACAATCAATGATGTGGCTAGGAGAACGAAACAAATTTATGCATCCTTGGATAATAGACAAGATGACCACCAAGCTTTAGTGGTGGAGATGGGAGGTACAATTTCCAACCATATAGTTTCCATTTTAATTGACCCTAGTTTTAATATGAGTTATGTTGCGCCTCAAACTGTTGAGAAATGTAAATTGCAGCAAGTAAAACATACTAAATCATGGCTGGTATAGATGACCACTGGAACAAAAAGAAAAGTGATAGAGGTCATACATGTAACATCCCCGACCACCAACAGGCCAGGCAATGCCATTACTCAGACGCTTTACTTAGCTTTGATATTATTTTGTAACATCCCCGACCACCCAGGTTGGGCCACGGTACACCAGATAACTCTTTTATTCTCTTTGTAGAACATACTGTAACATACCCAACATCTAACTGAGCTATGCCACATACATTTTTTGAGCTGCATGCAATTAAAATATATACACACAAAACTCTTGCGGAATAATTATATATAAAATGTAAACATACCAATAAATCTATAAATACATGGATTCACATTGAAATAACAATAAACATATACATGCAACATATACAACAATACCCATAAAAATAAATACGGAAATAATAATGCAGCATGTAAATTTATCACACAGTTGACACTTATCTTGGTCATAATATCACCAACTGCATGTAGACCTTCGACGAACCTCCCAGCCTTAGACCACACTATTCATCACTTTGAACAATGAGTCACCCCCGAGCTGGGACTAAACTCCACCTAGGTAAAGGTTTCCTAACCAGGCTAATGGCTCATGGAAAACATGAAAGACTCTATCACAGATGCCTACTCAAACTAACAACCTACAATATCTCATTCCCCACATGCCTGTCCCACCCCAGGAAGTGTTCCCCTTCTCTTCTCAATAGTCCTTCAGCTGCCCCACTTCCCTTCTAGGGCTTTAGCAGTAGGCCAGACATGAAGTCTCAGAGCCTTGTAGCTGCAGTTTGACACCTTCAAAAAATCAATTGCCAACAATTCTCTCACCCAGAGAGAAATTTCTCACAGGCCTGACAACCCACCTCTTCAATATCCCACGGGCCTGACAACCCGCTTCTTCAGTATCCCATGAGCCTGATAACCCGCTTCTTTAGTCCAACTCCCCATCTAACCAACTACACAAACAAGTATGGCTATGGATACAGGTTCAGGTACAGTCATGAAGATATGAAGGATAGCTCAATGGGTGTGTGCATGCTCATGGATGATTGACTGGATGAATGAATGATGGAAATAATGATGGAAAAAATCATGGAAAATATGGGAAAACGAACTAAGTCCCCACAATATGTATGCATGTCCCCAACTTGACACTTGTCATGTTGGGAGCTACTTTGGCCCACTTGTCCCCAACTTTGGAACTTAGGATAAAATAATTATCCATATTTTATGATTTAAGAAATATTAATATAATATTCCTTTTTGGCTTAAGCTCCCTAGCTTATCCCTTTTCCTTAACTTTTGGCCCTTCCTTTCCCTAACTAGTGGAGTTTAGTCCCCCATCTCTTTTATCATGATCAGTCTGCATGCAACGATGTATTTTATATTAATTATGAGACATATCCAAAAATAGGCGCACTGGCCTTTAACCTCTAGGCTCTCTAGCCTAATACAAACATATGCCTCCTAGCTTATAATAACTAGCTCACCAGCCTATAAAATAAAAAATAAACACAAAGGCTCGCTGGCCTCAATATCGCGCGCACTTAAGATTCTGTGTGCATTATCCTGGAATGTGCCCATTTCATCATTTTACTGCGCAGTACAAGTGCACACTATGCCATGAAATGTGCATACATAATGATATCAAACAACTCACCAGATTAAGTACATTTTCATTTACATTATAATCCTAGGGATATTACAATCCCCTTCCCTTATTTATGCACTGTCCTCAGTGCATTATATACCATGTACCATTCAAATTCTCTAAAATTTCCGAGCTTTAGCTATTGAAAGCTTGTTAACCATATGGTGCTCTACTTTCCAACACCACTTCTGGTACGCATACTACAATTGAAAGTCAATTACTCTAATCCATAGAGCTACTTCAGGAAATAATTCAGCTCATTGTTCCTTATTACATGCTTCAATTTAACCTCATTGAGGCAACAACTAGTTGTAGGTCCATGTTGTTCCAACCAACCTTGTATATCATTGTTGGTAAACTCTCAGTAGTGTACCACTCACGAGCATGGCTATGAATCCATCAGAGCAATGGCTTCCTAAGATAACCACAACCCACAATCAATATCAACATAGTCTAGGCCAAGGTACCAAACCTCAGCTACACTCCAACCAACGGTCTCTCTTCCCCACATGCATGTACAACCCAAGGTAGTATGCACCTTCACTGTCCAACAATTCATTGGTTTCTCAACTTCCCTTCCAAGGCTCCAGCACAGACCGGACATGAAGCCTCAGAGCACCGTGGCTCCAGGAGTTCCAACTTTAATCATTATCATCTCATCTGCATCATGAACATGCATTTATCATGAGAGAGCATTATAAAAATTCCATTTTAGAAATCAAATTAATTTCATAATGAATTTGACTTTTCCCAAAATATGAAATTCTATTTCATAATTTTTCATTGTTGTTGCAATAATAGGATGTAGTTTTCCTTATGTATTTCAGCAAGCACCATGCTAAATACCATTTTTTTTCCTGCAATGATTATATATTGCATACAACCAACAGATTGTCAGTATTTTCTTTACATCATAATTCCACATGTACAACACCTTATGCAATGATCTTAGAATTGCCTCCACCTAGAAATTCAATCCCAATTATCAAAACAATTTATTAGATAGAATGACTCATCATTCTATGCATGTACCTGCTCATAATTAATAATAGTAAGTTCATTATTTTAGTTTTTTGAACAAAAACATTTCTGTAGTCACTATTCATGTGACTGCCTAACTTGCAAATTTCCTGTTGCAATGTCTAAAAGTTCCTGAAATGTTCTCAACTCCATGAGTTAGTAACATTTCATCCGTTGACACAATTAATTCCATTCAAGAACACATATACATGAAATCACAAAATGCATTCGGCAATTGCATTTAAATATACAATTTTATAATGTATGAGTGCAACTCTGCCACTTACTAGACATGATTACAACTCTCAATGCCTATTTATTCAATGCACCCTTGTATTGATTTTTAGAATGATATTTATCTAAGTCATGTATCTCACCATTCATAAATTAGAAATCTAGCCAATATCTTGACAAATCTCCACACACTTACCATTGTCTTCACAATTACTTGGATGCCTTCCTTTTCGACTTGAACACTACACCAAGAATGCAATTCTGTGTTGTTTATTAGTGTTAGTAGAAAGGTTGCGGATGTTTTATTTAAAGGTAGGAAGCTCATTGGGTGTTTGTGTGGCACATAAACTTCCTATAACCATACCGTGCCATATCCAACCATGTTCAGGTCTCATACATGACTAACTTTCCTAGCATCATTCCTATAACAAGTTCTTATCTTTTATTTTCTTTGGTTATTGCCTCATAACCAAATTATCATGACATGCTACTATGTCAGTGCGTGCATTCAAAAGCTACAATCTTTAATAACTATAACAAGCCTCTAGCCTTTACCACACCTAGTGGTAACTTAATCATGTCAATGCACTTAAACAATACCCTATTGCATATTGCAAAAATTCAATTTGGGGAAATTCTTACCTGAATTTCTCTTTGGCAATTTTGCAACATAATTTCAAAAGAGAAATACTTACCTACATAGATTCCATTAAATGAATTTAATGCTACCTAATTGGGTGATGAAAATAGAATATTTCATGCCTCTTTATCATCCTTATAATAAACATTCCAACTTTTTGTTGCTTCCTTACATATGCAACAACATGATTATCAACAACACTTGCAAACATGCAAGCATTCTCACTTTATGGCTATCCCAACCAACCATAAAATACTTGTTGCTACAGTAATTGCAACAACTTCTTTCTTCCTGAATCATGTTTCCTTGTTTATCCCATAAGTTTTCCATTCTTCTATATTCATGAATCTTTGTGTGCTCTTCACTGCAGCCATCGTTCTTGATTATTTATGATTTGAGCACATGCTAGCCAAATAAATCTTGGCTACCTTTTCTTTTCCATCCAAATACTAAACTGATATTAAACTTCAACTTTTATTTATTTCCTGGATCCATCTATCCCAACTCATACTTGGATGAATTATAATTCCCATCATGTTGTCTTATAGACTTTGGATATTCAACATCCATTTATTTTTCGTACTAAATTACTTCGGCTCTTTCTGGACTGAATACTTTAGTATTTGGGTTTTCTTCCACCCTTCTCCACTACTTACCAACTAGCCTCAAAATTGGTTTGCATAGCCAAAATCTTATCATACTATAGGGATGCACATATGCCTCATTCTCTAGCTACATAGAATTAATTAAAATCACTTAATACTGATTTTAATTTACCAACCAATTTCAAGTGATACTTCCACCCCTGGAAATGTCACTCATGGCTCCATGCCATTTGAGATGGATTCTTCTCAGGCACCATCTCTTTTACATTCAAAACCAAGCATAGAACCATTTTCATTTTCATGGTTCTTAATTGACTCTCTA
>SNQJ01S0012112.1:0-26307 GCA_010110895.2 Picea sitchensis | reverse complement strand
CATATTGCAAAAATTCAATTTGGGGAAATTCTTACCTGAATTTCTCTTTGGCAATTTTGCAACATAATTTCAAAAGAGAAATACTTACCTACATAGATTCCATTAAATGAATTTAATGCTACCTAATTGGGTGATGAAAATAGAATATTTCATGCCTCTTTATCATCCTTATAATAAACATTCCAACTTTTTGTTGCTTCCTTACATATGCAACAACATGATTATCAACAACACTTGCAAACATGCAAGCATTCTCACTTTATGGCTATCCCAACCAACCATAAAATACTTGTTGCTACAGTAATTGCAACAACTTCTTTCTTCCTGAATCATGTTTCCTTGTTTATCCCATAAGTTTTCCATTCTTCTATATTCATGAATCTTTGTGTGCTCTTCACTGCAGCCATCGTTCTTGATTATTTATGATTTGAGCACATGCTAGCCAAATAAATCTTGGCTACCTTTTCTTTTCCATCCAAATACTAAACTGATATTAAACTTCAACTTTTATTTATTTCCTGGATCCATCTATCCCAACTCATACTTGGATGAATTATAATTCCCATCATGTTGTCTTATAGACTTTGGATATTCAACATCCATTTATTTTTCGTACTAAATTACTTCGGCTCTTTCTGGACTGAATACTTTAGTATTTGGGTTTTCTTCCACCCTTCTCCACTACTTACCAACTAGCCTCAAAATTGGTTTGCATAGCCAAAATCTTATCATACTATAGGGATGCACATATGCCTCATTCTCTAGCTACATAGAATTAATTAAAATCACTTAATACTGATTTTAATTTACCAACCAATTTCAAGTGATACTTCCACCCCTGGAAATGTCACTCATGGCTCCATGCCATTTGAGATGGATTCTTCTCAGGCACCATCTCTTTTACATTCAAAACCAAGCATAGAACCATTTTCATTTTCATGGTTCTTAATTGACTCTCTACAAAGATTCATTTCACTTTTAAGTCTTTCATGGCTTTGACATCTCTATGCCATTGTGGAAATATCCTTAATACCTTTGGAATGCATCAACAAGGATCTCTTATAATTTCTTTCCCTCTTGGAGTGTTTTCCTGCATTCTCATTAGCTTGATATCTACCTCATGATTTCCTCTTCCATTATCCTAGGATGTTCATGGACTTGCAACTACATATTATGCTGATATTAATTTTCAACATTCTACTATTATTTGGATCCCTCTAATCCAACTCCTACATGACTCAATTATATTCCGGTCATGTTTTCTGAGTAACCTTTGATAGTTAACACCAACTTCCTTCTTGAGTTACTTGATTTATCCCTTCCTTATCTAATCATATCAACACTTGGATTTTCTTGTTGGCTATTACTTTCCCCTATCTTGACCAATCTTATTTCAATCTTGCACAATCCACTTCTATCATGCCCTATTGATTCCCTTCATACCATGCTTCCACTGCACGCTCTGATAACTATAAGGGAAGTATTACTCTGTAATTTCATAGCAAGTCCCTGGATACGATGCACTCTTTATCAATATATTCATTAAGCCTCTTTCTTTATCTGATTACTATCATTTTGATAGTCCATTCATTTTATAATAGATATGACTCCAATGTATTGCTTAATCTGTTTATTGTTTTATTTAGGAGTGAATATACTTTCACTAATTCATTCACTACATGATCTATTCCTCTGTCCAAATTCCATTGAATACTTGACTAACATGCGAGGACTTCCTATAGTGGCTTCCCAAAACTTTATGGCTATACTCAGATTCATATCTTGACATTTTTGAGGTCTTGGTTTCTGATCATCTTATGAAATATTTATGTCATACCACTCTTTCTCTGAGTACCTCTGCTTATTTTTAACTAAACTCCAATGTTCTCCCCTCTTAAGAACTAAATTTTTGGACTCAACAAAAATGTGTAGCCAACTAAATTTGTTATGCTAAATAATTTAACAAATTTCTGAAATTATGTACAATTTTGTTCCAATAATGCATCATAATTATTCTTCTGATATATTGTGAAAATTAATGCCCAAATCGATTTTTTGGGTGAATAATTATATTCTATTGTCCGATACCTTTCCAACGCCTACTCCCATGCTCAATTCTGAGTCTTGAGCAAAACGTTATGGCTATTTGAAAATTGCCCAATAACTTTTCTGTTCATTCTTCAACTTGGCACAACTTTGCGCTGTAAATATGCATTTTTTCACCTAATCCATTAAAATTTTCGTGGGATCTCCATTGGGTTTCTTTATATACATATTATGGACACTTTGTCCAAGTTTCACCTTTTTCTAGGTTCCGGGCTATTAGTTACAACCGACCGAAGTTCTAGGCCAAAATGCCATATTGTAACTGATATGTTATAGGTACCTTCTTTTACATATTAAACACTTTTAAAATGCCTAGAAATTTAATTCAGCTCTTGGAATGTTTTCTATGGTTCAATATATTTCTATTGATGGCTCATGTGCCTCAATCTGATTCTGGAGCAAAAAGTTATGGCTCTTTGAAGTTAGATGGGTCTTAAAATTTACCCTCCACTATTTGTTTTGTAACTTTATCATAAAAGCTTCGTTTGAAGAACAATTTACACCATTAGAAAGCTCTCTCTGAGATATTTTATTTGAACTATAGAGACAGAGTGTACCTTTCTTACACCTATGTCTCCTGGTTTCTTAGTTTCTAAAAATGCTCTTAAAGCCCTAAAAAACGAGTTGTAAAAAGATGACGTTCAAATGATATAAAACATTGTAGAAAATCATTAGTTTTCTGCCATTGTTCACCCTTCAAACAACTTCGCACGCACATATCTCAACCTATAACCCAGTTTTATCATGCGCAAAAACAACAAAAGGTAAATAATTCTTCACACACTTTAAAACCACTGTGTATCACTTCTCTGTCGCACCAATAACTTGCGCGCACTACTTTTATGTCGTGCACCAATATCCACCACGCACAGTTTTGGTTCTTGCACTATTACTTGTTCCATGCAGTTTTTCTATCGTGCGCTGATATTCCGTGTGCATTATACTCTACGCTCTGCACCATGACAAAGTTTAGTACGTCTCCACCGCACACCACTGACTAAATTGTCGCATGACAACACGTACCCACATTGCGCGCACACCAACAAAACTCCTCTGTGCTCTGCCAACACTGCGCACACCACACACATCATTATTATGTGTGTGCACATCGCACAATTGTAAATTTATCGCACGGTCCTGTACACCAACATTTTTCCGCGTGGTGCCTAAATTTAGCGCGCACACCCGCACACTAACATTTTTCCACGCAACACCGAAATTTAGCGCGCACACTTGCACACTAACATTTTTCAGCGTGAAACCAAAACTTAGCGCATGCACCAGCACGCCAATATCTTGTCGCGTAGTGCCGAATTTTACCTATTACACAATTTTCACTGCGCATCATGCATTTTAGTGCGCCCACCTATGCACATTCATTTTTATGCGCATCAATTCCTTCTAAATTCCGCTGCAGAAATTGGGGCTTTTGCTTAACGTTTTCCCCAATCTACCATAGACATTTTGCAACCATGAAATATTTCAATTTCACCCCGATAACACCAAATCAACCTCTACAACAACAAATTGTTGTAGGTTGACATTTCTGGAACGGATTTTTCCCAAGCTTAAGTCATGAATTGAGAATTTCAATTACTAAATTTGCTCCATTTGGCATGGATTTACTGTAACTTCAAATTTGATCCATTTTAGGTCCAAATTTGCTAAAACAAATATTAAACCAGTAATATCTCACCACTTAGCTGAATTTCTCAATTTTCCTGTGAATTTAACAACATAAATTGGGGCTTTTCCCAATTCCGCGTCCTTCTTTATAGAATTTATCATGGACGTTCTACAACTCAAAATTTGGCCACTTCGAAATAAATCCTCCGTGAAATTTTGCTTCAACTTAAATTTCTCGGCCCATCCAGGCTCAGTGTTGAAAATTGAAGCTTTGATACCATACTGTAACATCCCCGACCACCAACAGGCCGGGCAATGCCACTACTCAGACGCTTTACTTAGATTTGATATGATTTTGTAATGTCCCCGACCACCCAGGCCGGGCCACGCTACACCAGAGAACTCTTTTATTCTCTCTACAGAACATACTGTAACATACCCAACATCTAACTGAGCTATGCCACATACATTTTTTGAACCACATGCAATTAAAATATATACACACATAACTCTTGCAGAAGCATTATATTTAAAATGTAAACATACCAATACATCTGTAAATACACGAATTCACACTAAAATAACAGTAATCATATACATGCAACATATACAACAATACCCATAAAAATAAACACAGAAATAATAATGCAGCATGTAAATTTATCACACACTTGACACTTATCTTGGTAATAATATCACCAACTGTGTGCAGAACTTCCATGAGCCTCCCAACCTTAGACCACATTGTTCATCACTTTGAATAATGAGTCACCCCCGAGCTGGGACTAAACTCCACCCAGGTTAAGGGTTCCTAACCAGGTTAATGGCTCATGGAAAACAGGAAAGACTCTGTCACAGGTGCCTACTCAAACTAACATCCTACAATATCTCATTCCCCACATGCCTGTCCCACCCCAGGAAGTGTGCCCCTTCTCTTCTCAACAGTCCTTCGACTTCCCCACTTCCCTTCTAGGGCTTCAACAATAGGTCAGACAGGAAGTATCACAGCCTTGTATTTGCAGTTTGACACCTTCAAGAAATCAATTCCCAACAATTCTCTCACCCAGAGAGAAATTTCTCACGGGCCTAACAACCTGCCTCTTCAATATCCCACAGGCCTGAAAACCTGCTTCTTCATTATCCCACAGGCTTGACAACCCGCTTCTTTAGTCCATCTCCCTAGCTAATCAACTACAAAAACAAGTATGGCTATGGATATAGGTTCAGGTATAGTCATGAAGATACGAAGGATATCTCAATGGGTGTGTGCATGCTCATGGATGATTGACTAGATGACTGAATGATGGAAAGAATGATGGAAACACTCATGGAAAATATGGGAAAATGAACTAAGTCCCAACAATATGTATGCATGTCCCCAACTTGACACTTGTCATGTTGGGAGCTACTTTGGCCCACTTGTCCCCAACTTTGGAACTTAGGATAAAATAATTATCCATACTTTATGATTTAAGAAATATTAATATAATATTCCTTTTTATTCTTAAGCTCCCTAGCTTAGCCCTTTTCCTTAACTTTTGGCCCTCCCTTTCCCTAACTAGTGGAGTTTAGTCCCCCATCTTTTTATCATGGTCGTTCTGCGTGCAATGATGTATTTTATATTAATTATGAGACATATACAAAAATAGGCACACTGATCTTTAATATCTAGGCTCTTTGGCCTAATATAAAAATAGGCCTCCTAGCTTATAATAACTGGCTCACCAACCTATAAAATAAAAAATAAACACAAAGGCTCGTTGGTCTCAATATCACGTGCACTTAAGATGTTGTGCTCGGTATCCTGGAATATGCCCATTTCATCATTTTACTACCCAGTACAAGCGCACACTATGCCATGAAATGTGCATACAGAATGATATCAAGAAACTCACCAGCTTAAGTACATTTTCATTTACATTATAATTGGTTTCGGCCTAGGGATATTAGAATACCATCATTCCAATTCATTATGAATGGATTTTCCACCCAAGTGACCCTAAACATGCTTCCTTTAGGATCTTATCACCTATTGACTAACATGGACATGTTAGCTTCCCATAAAGCCAAGTTGGATTGTTATAATAAAACTTTAGAGTGTGAAGATGAAGAAGGGAGGAAAATAAACCTACAAGGAATTAAAAAGCATGTCTTAGTGAGACAAATATCATCCCTTTAAGTGAAGAAGTATTGCAAAAAAGGATGTCCATTGTATGCAATACAAGTGCTGAAATCTGTTGAGGACAATAAACCAATCCTAGAGGACCATCGTATATTAAGAGACTATAAATATGTGTTTTCAGAAGAGGTACCAGGTCTAACTCCAAGAAGAGATATTGGCTTTTCAATAGAACTTGTACCTGGAGCGGTGCCAATGTCTAGAACACCCTATAGAATGAGTACACCAGAGCTAGTTGAGCTCAAACTACAAATAAAGGAGATGTTGGACAAAGGTTACATTCAGTATACTATCTCTCCTTGGGGAGCACTATCTTTGTTTGTGAATAATAAGGATGGCACACTCAGGTTGTGCATAGACTATAGACAACTCAATAAGATGACCATTAAGAATAAGTATCCATTGCCAAGGATTGATGACTTGTTTGACCAATTAAGGGGTGCTACAATTTTCTCCAAGATTGAATTGAGCTCTGGATACCATCAAGTACTAATTAAGGATGAAGGTATCCACAAAACAACCTTTAGTACAAGATATGGGCACTATGAATTTGTGGTGGTACCATTTGGGATTACCAATGCACCAACTAGCTTTATGTGCTTAATGAATAATGTACTGAGTAAGTTCTTGGAATTTTTTTTTGCCGGTTTTCATTGATGATATCATAATCTATTCTAATAATAGGGAAGAGCATGAACACCATATCAAGTTAGTGCTCCAGGTGCTAAGAGAATATCAACTCTATGCAAAGATTAGTAAGTGTGACTTTTTCCAAAAACAAGTCCATTACTTAGGCCATGTTATCTCTGAAGAAGGAGTGTCAGTTGATCCTGAAAAGATCAAATCCATTATGGATTGGCCTACCCCAAAAGATGTATCTGATATAATATCCTTTATGGGCGTAGAAATATACTATATAAGGTTCATTAAAGGATTTTTCAAGATTGGTTTCCCAATCACCTCCCTCCAGAAAAAGGGAGTTAAATTCATTTGGACATCAAAATGTGAAGAGATATTCCAACAACTGAAATACCTTCTAACCAATGCATCCATGATGAATATTGCAAACCCAAACAAGGACTTCCTTGTGTGTACAGATGCCTGAAAGGAAGGGATCGAAGGATTTCTTATATAAGAAGTGTTGATGATTACAACAACGTGATACGTCCTCCACGACATAGACTGATTGAGTCGACCTGAGAGAAAGCCCATGAGTTGGGTATGTGGTTTCCTATCCAAGACATAAATGGAATGTAGTGATGGCCTCATCCTTAGAGAGAGTTGAGAATAACTCTAGATGATTCTCATGTGTAACGCAATGAGAAAGGAGATCTGCTGAGTTGGACATGCCTGTGGATGAGCACAAGATGTATGTGTGAATTCCCATGAGTTGGGTGCATCATTATGAGATAGAGATGAAGACGATGTATTAGCCTCCTCTGAGAAGAGATTTGATATGATGAACTCCAAATGAATCTCCTGTGTAATGCAATGGGAAAGAACATCTGTTGAGTTGGATGTGCATGTGGATGAGAATAGGAGAACATGATCCTAGTGGCTGAGCACTAGTGAGTGTGGTTGTCCTATGAGACACAATGAGATAGATATATGGACATCCCTATGGATGTGCCCCTAGTGGCTGAGTACTAGTGGGTGTATGAGATCCCTTTATATATTTTTCAATATTCAGACTTACCTATAACCCTAATTGTAATGTAAAGGGTACAGGTCAGTCCCACCTTAATATAATAGATAATTAATGTAAAATATAATTAATCTAGTTATTATTAACTATATTGTGAGTTAGAGAGGTCATATTGATTGTGCCAATAGACACTTCTTTTGATAGTTTCGATCTAATATAGTAAAGGTAAATTCCCCATTGATGAATCATATCTGAAGTGTGAGTTTGGAAATTTTAGCAAGTACATCTTCTTGGGAAAAGTGTGCACCTCTCTTGGGCGCTAGTCTTCTAGGGTTTGTGAACACCCTTTTGTGTGCTAGGTGTTTATGGTGGTGGAGGTATTTCCATTGAATAATATAGAAAATGATTGGATGGGTTTTCTTCCCTTTTTGAGAAAGGATTCCCAGGATACTTCTTGTGTACTTGTGCATGGTGTTTCTTCTTGTGATCTTGGTTGCTGCAACAAATTGTCTATGGTTTAAGTAAAATGATAAAATGGAATGAGCTTCATGCTTAATCCTAGCTTATTGAAAAATCAACATGGTATCAGAGCATAGGTCTTGAACAACCCATTTCACAAGATACAATCTTTTACCAGTCATCGCTCCTCTTTTGCATAACCGTACAACCCTCCTAGGGTTTCCATAAAAATTCGTACAACCCTCTTCTTTTGGGTGTTTTATACCCTAAAAGTTGGACGTTGAGGAAATTTTTTACATAGGAGAGTACAACCTTCTCTAGCACACCTAAAAAGACTCTCGGAGTGAAATTACAAGCATTTTGAAAATTTGTCCCTAGGGTTTCTAGGGTTTCGCAAATTTCTGCAGATTTTTGTTTTTAGGGTTTTAGCAGCTCTTTGAAGAAGCCTTCAAGATTACTTGTGTTATTCTTACTTTCAAGGCTTATTGTTGGCATTCATAAGCCCAAAAAAACCTAAGGTTGCTATCCTATCCTAGCCGTTAGGTTTTCTATCCCAGTTAACAAGGGCTTGTGAAGAATCTAAAAATATGATGAACATAACTATGATGGAAGATAAGGTTGATGGATCAAAAAAATTCAAGTTCCTGGAAGATAATACTTCATAGGAAAACACATTGTGGGGAATACAAAAATTTTTACCAGAGAAAAATATTGATGAATGGAAGGAATACGACGACAAGACAAGGAAGGCAATCATCTACACAAGCTCTTACATTGTGTTAGCACTCTGTAATTTGCCCAAGGCTGTAAGGCAGTCACAGAGGCAACATCAAAACCACTTCGAGTCTTGGATCTAGCCCTCCAAGACTCAGAGAGGGATCTCTCTGTCTGATATAAGACTCAGAGAGGATCTCTCTCGTCTCGATATAGATTTGTTTGAAGAGAATATTAGGGCTAGCTATGAAGAACATGGGTTTGTTTATGGATTTTTGGTAGGATCAGAGAAAAAGGAACCATGAGCAATGGAGTCACAAATTGAGATTTAATCAAAAACAAATCCGGACAACCTTTACAGGAAAGGTAGAAAATTCATCGATCTCGTAAAATTAAATGAGATGAAAGAGGGGGAAAATAAATGATCAATTTAGTAACAGAGCAATGAAGAATTTCACCGAATATCGTAAGAAAACATTAATAATATTATCCACGCCTGTAAACAGAGTGCGTAATCTACAACAAATTCTGCTCATAAACTTCTCTTGTATAATAAGGAAAGAAAACATATGGAGACAGAGAAAACAATTTACTGGAGGGGCACTTCACCAATATACTTGACAAAAGAATCCTGTAACTGTTGCGACTGTGTTATTTGAATTGATGAAAAACTACAGTTGGCTATGTGAGTCGCTTTATAAAAAATTCATCCCGTTCCCTTGATTGATCAACCCTTTTACATTGAAAGTCATCTCTATAACAGAGAGGTCTCCTCATCATTGTGAGAGCTCTGCTTAACTGACTCAAAAATAGCCACCACCCCAATAAAATTTGGAGTTTTTCATCAAGATGCACTCAGCTTTTCATGTAAAATGGTATTGTCCTAATGTGATGTGTTTTTCTCTCGAATGATCACAATTCGAGAAATGAAGGATTTTATTGTATATGGGCATGTTCTGAAAACCTCCTTCGGTTTCGCTAAATTGCCCCTATCCGTCGTAACAACTCCTCAAGATCTGGATCAGAATCTTAAAATTGAGAATCGAAAACGGGCCTCAAGATGGCTTCGATTCTCCTCACTGGGTGGTAATTTCGAAAACCGAGAGGCTTTTGTTCTTCATCCCATTATGAGAAAAATCTCTGATTTTTAAAATCCATCTTTATTTGCTCAGAATCTACTCCAGAAGAAGACGAAACAGGCAAAAATGACAATTGTTTGAGAAAAGTGGTTTTTTTACAGGACAGATTCTAATTTTGGCGGTGGTAAGTGTGTTTTGGGGGGGGTCCATTGAACTAAGAGATGACATCGTGGAGGGAGGTGGTTTTACAAAACTGATTATTCTAATTCCCTCTCGCTAAATTCCCCCTCGATAGGAGGGGGTCCTAGAATTTTAAGGTCAAAGAGATTTATTTTGAGCAAAGAAATGAATGGGGGGCATGAGGTATGAAAGGTGCGTTCGGTTTTGGTGGGAGTGGAGGTTTATCTTAGGAGGGGTGTGAGTGGAGGGTGACGGAGGTAGGTGGGGTGAGTGGGGTAGGACTTAGGATTATTTAAAATATGTTTTGTTTTTAAATATTTTTATGTTTTACCACGTTTTAATGTTTAGTTTTTGTTTTAATTTTATTATGTTTTTATGTTTGTTTATATTTTGTTTTAAATTGTTTTATAACATTTTGTTTTATATTTGTTTTATTATGTTTTGCATTATTTTATTTTATTTTTATTTGTTTGTATTTTATATATATATATAAAAAAAAAAAAAAAAAAAAAAATTATTTTTATTTTATTTATATTTTTGTTTGTTTGTTCGTTTTTAATATTTTATTTAATCCAAAACTAACTTAGTTATTAACTTAGGTTTTAACTTTAATTATTAATTAATTAATTAATAACTAGTTATTTATTAGCTATTTTAACCTATACTAACATTATCAGCTAATCTAACTACCTTTATGGTTATTTTGTTCATCCTAAGTCTTGTTTATTCATGGATGGGTGGCGGGAAAAGTAGTCAATGGATCCACAAGACAAGGGAGTGAGGGCTAGCGCGTGTATGAAGGATACAGTAGGGTGATGGGGGGTCGAGTGAAAAGAATGGAGAGACAAAATGGGATCAACCGAGCCATTCTTCGTCATCACGGGAGAAATGCCAAATAAACAAATAAGAATCGAGTCAGCCTATACCATAGTGGACTCTAACATAGGCTCTACCTGGGGATGGCATCTCTTTTCAGAGGTGTCAAGAACCACGTACTTCTCAACATGCACTGCAGCTTTTTATCTATCATTTATCCTAAAATCTTATTCAACTCCGCACTGGCTGGATCTTTAAACTAAAAACAAATCAAATGAACATTGTTGAAAAAAAGATGCTCACAAAATGAACTTATTCACTTTCTTCTACCTACTCCTATGCTAACTTTCATTTTGTTAAATCAAATAATATAAAATGCCAATGAAGCCAACTGCTATCTTCTGAGACAAGTTGATTGCTTGACTGCTTGTTAACATAGTGAAAAGTGGAGCTTGACCTTTTGCCCGTAGAATCAAAACTGCAAAGTGTAAAAAGGCCATCGCCGAAAAGCATGCTTGATCTTTACAACAAAGCACTTCAACAGCTTTGAAGAACAAAAGTAATGTCGAGAAAGATTGAGGCTCCACAAAGGAGAAAATTCTCCATAGATAGCTATCAGATCAAGGTAGAAATGACATGTTCCTTGATTCTTGGATGGCGCCCGCACTTCATCTATGTTATCTTCATCCTCGCAGATTTCATTGCCGTAACCGGCTCGATGGGGATTTGTAATGTGACTTCTTAATGAACATCGCCTCAGTAGCCGAATCGCTTGATCATGTCAATATCATACCAACTTTTTATCCCATGACTGCTTAATGAAGAATGATTTTTGGGCACACAGCCATCCAACCGTACCGATCACCATCGGTCCCGAAAGACTTACAAGATTGTTGTATTGATTCAAATGAAATTTTCCTCACCGTTTCTCGTAGATTCATCCTTCAACACCTGAAATGACCAGCTAACAATGGCGTAGTTGTTTTGAATTAACTCTGCACTTGTCCTCTCGGGATTTAAGCTTTCATTTGGAATTTGGAGCTCAGAGTAGGTAAAGTGTTGCAATTTCGGGTTTAGAACAACCTCCACATCACCACTAGCATCTTCACCGACAGATCAAAGAGATTTCCATCTTCACTATTTACAACCGTCTAGAGTTTCTTTTCGTAAATTGAAAAGATGTGAGAAACATAAGGAAAAGATTTTTTCCCCTTACTCTAAAATTTTCCGCCTCTTCCTCATCACTGTCATTACTGTTGTGCAAGGGATGATTATCGTCGTGATCCGAATCCAGAATAATCTTCTTCCTACCAATGACATGATGTTGGTTTCTCCTCGGAATGCTAACCTTTATTTCATCCTTCGCGATCCTCATCATACCGGTCACAATTGGTTAAATCATCCATGGATAAAATGCCATTGAACATGCATATCATGTCAGGGGAATCTTCTACCACTCTCTGATTTTGAACTTTTTCTTCGACTGTATGGTGAATGGAGTACATGAAAGAATCATTAGCCAAACCATGGTACCTGTGATGAGCGCAGAAAATGTTTGGGAACTATGACCGTATGCCTTTCTCCGAAATCAATGGAACACATGATGTCTTTGGACAACAAGATCCTCTTGTGTGTTAATCTTCTGTATCAACTTTTCCATGGCACTAGCTAAAATCGGCAGCTTATCTTCCTCGGCGACTTCAGCTGCTTCCTTTCTTTGTCCTTTAACTTTGACCTTTGATCAACAAGTTGGTCTCCACATCAACTGCGATGCTCGTGAGATTTCTTCAAGGCTTGTAGTGTTCCTTTCTCTTAACTCGAATGTCATCTCAGGATCAAAGACATTTGCACGCAAGGAGCTGATCCTCAGGGTGGCCTTATATCAGTGGGTATTGCATGATACACCTTATTGAATCTGGATTAAAACTGATGTATTGTCTCCCCCGGCTTTCTTTTCAAGTGGTCATACTCTTTCTAGAGGAAACCATTTCTCAAGACCATCCATCTATCTAGGAAAATCAGATAAATTGATTAAAATTTCCGATGCTAGCAGCTGGAAGGTTCTTAAAACCAATATTTGACTTTACCTCCCAAGGACAAGGCAAACATCCCGACAGAGACATCATCATCTTCAACCTCATAAAGGTCAAGGAAATTCTCAAGGTTTTGAATATGCTTTTCAAAGAAGGATTCTATTTTCTCCATCAAACTCTAGGCGTATTATTGATGTAATTGACAGTGAGGTCATGGAGAATAGGAGGCGAATCTAGAGGCTTGTATTGGTCCGGGACTTTTGCAAGCACAAGAGATGAATAAAGAGTCTTACAACCATCCAGATATTTATCAAGAGTAGGAGATAAAACATGAGGCTTATGTCTCAATTAGTTTCTATAGGTGCATTCAGGATGCGAGGTGGTATGAGCATGTACATAATCTACAATTTGGGGTTTAGTCTCTAGAAGCTCACTGACTAACGATGGTCAAAGTAATCTTCATCAATATACTCTTTATCGTAAAGCGAAAAAGACAAGACATGATTGCGATAAAATCAAATATGTCTTGAATGCACTTGAGCTTGATAATGTTGGTCCCCTATTGACCTTGTTCTTTGCCCATACTACATATCATTGACCTCCAACTATATGCCAATATTACCCTTTTTGACCTCCTTTTGATATAATCAACATCCTTTCAACAAAGGGTCCTCTAAGGTATCTTTGAAATTCAAGGATTACATATGCATTTTATGCATTTTAATTTGATAAATGAGCTAATGTCACTTGGGTAGGTACCATTGCTATTCTGGCGCAGGATTCCTGCAGACAAAATTCAACTCACATCGCGGGCGTTATTCGGAGCGGTTCAAACCCGATACATCATGGCAATGCAAAAGTGCATTGGATGTGATGATGACTCAATCCTCAAATTATCCCACGCAAGAAAGAATGGAGAGCATAGGTGGCCACGGGGGGGCCCCGGAGACATCCGCAGGAGATATGACACCGCCTTTACCATCCTAAAAATGAAGGACCATACAGCTCGCGACCTAAAAAAGTTGTGCAAGAAGAACTCGCCTAAGAGCCACCCTTCGCACTTCCGGTTCAATTGCCTACGGAACCCACTCCTGGACCTAATTCCGCCAACACCGATACACCCCATCCAATCGATACTTCTACACTCAATCCCGTACCTTCAGACTCAATTGACGATCAGAAACTCAGCCCCGATCGTAAATTCGATCCAACAGACACTTACGAAAACACTCCAGATCAGTTTACTCCAAGATGTAGTTCAGACCATCACTCAGATCAATTCCATACCCCTGTTCAAATCCCCGAGGAACTCACACAAGCATCTAGCCCCTCACCACAGCCATGCCAAGATGAGACAACTGAAACTTACTGCCAACTCTCCTCCAGCCGAGCTTTGAAACCGCTGGTGACGAAATTAGAAAGCAAGAACAAGAGACTAAAGGAGAAATTACATGAGTACCGCACCGGATGTGCATGTGAAAATCGAAAACGAGCTCCTCAAGCTCATGGTAACCCACCTCTCATCAAGAATCGATATTAAAGCAGAGAGAGCAAGACATTGTCAAAAGGAGCAAGCAGCTTCAAAGGATTTCTAAGAAACATGTTATAATCAAAAGGATCCTTAAGAAAGAATCGAAATCAAGAAGCAAGAAAGACTCCGATGCCGGTTGCACCGCCGAATCCTCGTGATGGCCACCAAGTTTCATCTTTTGTTGCCCGAGACGCAAGAACTCCCGCGGTGGGGGTATGTTGGTCCTCTTATTTTGACTATGTTCACCATACCACGCACTATCAATTTCAACTATATGCCAAGATTACCCCGACCTCCTTTTGATATAATCATCATCCCTTTACCACCAAAGGTACCTAATGTATCTTTGAAATTCAAGTGATTATTATATTTAATACTTTAATTTGATAAATGAGCTAATGTCACTTGGGTAGGTACCATTGCTATTCGTGGAACAGGATGCCGGTACCAAGTACCAACTCACACCGCGGCGTTATTCTCAAAGGAGCGGCTCAAACCCGATACATCATGGCAAGCGTTATGGTTCAAAGGAGAAAATAGAAGAGCCACAATCCAGCTGGAGCCGCTGCACAGAGCGCTCGAGAGTGTCATGATTACCTTGGATCGAGATGCTTCAGTAAACATACTGCGGACACTACGTATCAATGGTTGTAGAAACGCACTTTTCGCCATTGCAAGATCATTCTGATCAGGATCCGTATTTCGCTTCCTTTGTTTTTAGACTGCTACAATGTGACTAGATATAAACCCGCTCATCTTAAGAACGTTACATACATACACAACACAAAGACACGATTACCATTACCGTTGTATCGTCATCGATTATGCTGAACTTATGTTTAATCTAAATTGCCGTTGCGTATCTATTGCATGTAACATGAGTTGAATATTGTGTTTTGATGAGTTAATGGAGTATCGCGTTCCTTCGTATTCACATCGTGTAAGTTAGTCGGCTCTGTTTTTCTCCCGCATACCGGCCAAATTGCTTGGTTGGGTCTCAGCTTAAGCCGGTGCACGCCGCTTTTATTAGCAATAGATTAGTTAGTGTGTTATAGTTTAGTTTTGCCTCCACATCGAATGGTTTGCTCAACATCTATAGACTTGCTTTCTCTCGATTTAACATAGTTTATTTTCAAGATAGTGTGAGTGCTTATATACACTACAATCTAAACGCTTCAGAATCGTGCTATACATTCCATAACAAACTCGATTTCAAGACCATATCTTTTCCTGTTGATAAATGTTAAAATTAACCGATGCCTCAGAGAGCAACATATGCAATTACCCATTGCTTGGTTTTGCTTTCTTTTCTCAACTTAGAATAGCATGCATTTCATTTTGGTTGAACAACAGTTGTTTTGTGTGTTTAGGATAAATAGGTTATAGTTAGGAGCTCCTGGTACCAGTTAACAACATTAGATTTGTTAACTGGTACCAGGAGCTAGATAGCACTAGATTTGCTTTTCGGAAGTTAGCAGTAGATTTGTTTTAGCATTGGATTTGTTTTCCATATTAGTTAGCATTAGATTTGCTTCAACATTAGATTCGCTTCCGCATTGATAGCGTTAGGTTTGTCTCTCAGCATTATCATTTCGGTCATAACACACAGAGTAATGTCTGAACACAGTTCAGACATTACTCTGTGTCATGACCGAAATGATAATGCCGATGGTAGAGGGTTAAACACAGAATTAGAATGACTTTGTAGAATTGAGATTTTTAACATAAACAACAATTTGAGCCTTTGAGTACTAAACTGTTTTGCTTCTGTTTATGATTCCATAGGAAAATGCTCAGCTTTGAGTTAGTCATCAGAATTCAAATTCTAGAATAGGTGTGTTCTTTATTCTTAGGATAGCATTCAAATAAAGACTGGACGCTGTTCTACATACCGCGGTATCACCAAGTATACCAACCTCGGTTTGACAATTTAGGCGATTCGTGACACTTGTGCATAATGAAGAAACCGACAAGTACCGGTCTTTCTAGGCTGCTTGGCCATGCTTTTAGGTTCTTCCTCCGAAGGGAGTCTTTGAGTTGGCACTGCTTGGAGCTAATTGGAGTCGCTAGGTGAATGATTTCAGCCTTCTCGTGTCTGATCACTGTCCACCATCGCGATCGATTCGAGCTTTAAGTGTATTACCGGGGAACTGCTGTCTCTAGTGGAGTCTCCATTATGTTAGCACTTTGTAATTTTCCCAAGGCCGTGAAGGAAGTCACAGAGGAAAAATCAAAAACACTTTGAGTCTTTGACGAAGCTCTGAAGACTCGGAGAGGGATATCTCTTTCTGATATAGCTTTGTTGAAGAGAATATTAGGCTAGCTATGAAGAACATGGTTTGTTTATGGATTTTCTGGTAGGAGCAGGGAAAAGGAACCATGGGCAATGGAGTCACAAATTGAGATTTAATCAAAAACAAATCCTACGGATAGCCTTTACAGGGCAAGGTAGGAAAATTACCGATCTCGTAAAATTAAATGAGATGAAAGAGGGGGAAAATAAATGATCAATTTAGCAACAGAGCAATGAAGAATTCGACCAATCGAATATCCGAAGAAAACATTAATATTATCCACGGCTCGTGAACGTGAGCGTATCTTACAACAAATTCTGCTCATAAACTTCTGTCCAATAATAAGGAAAGAAAACATATGGAGACAGAGAAAACAATTTACCGGAGGGCACTTCACCATCATACTTGACACAAGAATCCCGTAGAATCGCCGCGATCGGTATTATCCGACCACTGATAAAAACTACGCTTGGCTCTCACAGGAGTCAGCGATAAAAATTTCATCCCTCGGGTCCTTGACTGATCAACCCTTTACATTAAAAATCATCTCTATAACTAGGAGAGGTCTCCTCATCAAGTTTCAAGAGTTTGGCGAATCACTTCAAAAATAGCCACCACTCCCACAAAATTTGGAGTTTTTCTGCCATGAAAGATTCGAATCGTTTTCTAATGAAAAGGGGTCCTAACAGACGTGTGTTTCTCTTGAATGATGACACCTAGGAAAAAAAAATGAGGTTATCAGATATATACAGTTATGGACAAAACCTCCTGTTTCGCTACCAAATTCGTCAGCAATGCTCTTTGGAAAGATCTGGATCAGAATATAGAAAATTGAGAATTGAAGAATGGGCCTCAAGATGGCCGATTCTCCCTCGCCGCGGTAATCTCTTTCTTCGGAAAAATGAGAGAGGTTTTTGTTCTTCAAATGATGAGAAAAAAATTTCTCTCAGATTTTTAAAACCCATCTTTATTTGCTCAGAATCTACTCCAGAAGAAGACGTAGTAAAACAGGAAAAAATGACAATTTTTTTAGAAAAGTGGTTTTTCTCGTGAGAGCAGTATTCCGGACCAGGTGGTAAGCCGCTTTTTGGGGGTCCGCTGGAATCAAGCCGATGACACGGAGGGGAGGTGGTTTTACAAAACCACTATTCCGGACCTCTCAAGTAAGTTAAATTTCTGATAGGGGGGGTCTGGAATATTTTAAGGTCGTAGATTTTATTTGAGTGTGAAATGAATGGGGGGCATGAGGTATGAAAGGTGCGTTCGGTTTTGGTGGGAGTGGAGCATGACGCAGGGAGGGGGGTGAGTGGAGGTGACGCGGAGGTAGGTGGGGTGAGTGGGTAGGACTTAGACATTTAAAAATATGCTCTTGTTTCTTAACATTTTATTGTGTTCACGCTTAATGCTTCTAGTTTTGTTTCAATTTCCATTATATGTTTTTTATGTTTTGTGTATATTTGTTTTAAATTGTTTATAATATTTTGTTTTATTATGTTTTTGTAATATTTTATTTTTATTTTATTCGCTTAATGTATTTTATACATATTATACCTTATATTACTTTTGTTATTTTTATTTTATTTATATTTTTGTTTCGTTTTAAAATTGTTTTCAATATTTTTATTTAATCCAAAACTAACTTAGTTACTAACTTAGGTTTTAATCTCTTATTTATTAATTAATTAATTAATAACTACATTTATTAGCTAGCTTAACCTATACTAACATTATCGGTAATCTAACTACCTTTATGGTTATTTGTTCATCTAAGTCTTTGTTTATTCATGGATGGGTGGCGAACAGGATGTAGTCAACTTGACAAAAGGACAAGGGAGTGAGGGCTCAACATGGATGAAGGATACGCCAGGTGGTGATGGGGATCGAAAGTGAAAATAATGGGAGAGGAAACAGATCATCTGAGCCATACTTCGTCATCACCAGAGAAATGCCAAATCAACAATCGAGAAATCGATTCGCCTATAATTATAGGGACCTAACATAGGCTCCACCTCGATGGTGCTTCGTGAGAGGTGTCAAGAACTCACGACTTCTCGAACATGCGCATTCGTATTTTATCCATCGACTGATCCAAAAAATCTTACGCTCTCAACTGCACTGCTTTGATCTTGCAATCAAAACAAATCAAATGAACATCAAGGAATAAGAGATGCTCAAAATGTTGAGATTATTCACCTTCTCCTACCTACCCTATGCTACCGTCATTTTAAATCAAATAATAAAAATGCCGACGAAGCCGTAATCGGCAGCTTATGACCGCTTCTGATTGCTTGACTGCTTGTTAGAATAGTGAAAAGTGCAGCTTGACCTCTTGCCCGTAGACTTAACCTTAAAGTGAAAGGCCACCGTTGAAAGCATGTTTTATCTTTACAACAGAGACCCCAATAGTTTTGAAGAAAAGTAATGGCAGAGAAAGATTGAGGCTCCACAGCGAGAAAATTTCCATAGGTAGCTACGTGATCAAGGTAGAAATGACATGTTCCTTGATTCTGGATGGAAGCTCGCATCGTGATCTATGTTATCTTCATCCTCGCATTTCCCATTGCCGCATCAATCGCCTGAAGGGCTTTGTAATGTGACTTCTAATGAACACGCCTCGTGAAGTTGATTGCATGATCATGTCAATATCATAATAGCCTTTTATCTCATGACTGGAAAATGAAGAATAATTTTGACCACACATGTGCCATCCAACCGATCGGCTTTTGGATCCTGAAAAGACTTACAAGATTGTTGTATTGATTCAAATGAAATTTCTTAACTTTTTCTATATTTATCCTTCAACACTTGTCAAAGAGTCTCCTTCAAAACTTGAAAAGATTTAAAGCACAATGTCACAGATTTCTTTGGGATCAACTCAGAATTTTTCTCAGGCTTTAAGCTTTCATTTGGAATTTGGAACTCAAAGTAGGTAAAGTGTCATAATTTCGGTTTAGAACAACTTCCACATCAGTACTAGCATCTTCAATCGATTGATCAAGGATATTTCTATCTTCACTATTTACAACTGCCTAGAGTTTCTTTTCGCAATTGAAAAGATGAGAAACATAAGGGCAAAGATTTTTTCCTTACTCTTAAATTTTCTGTCTTTTCCTCATCACTGTCATGACTGCTAGAAAGGGCCGGATTGTCGATTCAATGGTAAATGATATTCTTCTTGCCAATGACATGATGTTGGTTTCTCCGAACAATTAACCTCTATTTCAGCCTCATGATTCTCGCCATACCGGGTCACACTTGGGTAAATTGTCCATGGATGAAATGCCATTGAACATGCATATCATGCTAGGAGAATCTTCCACCACTCTTTGACTTTGGACTTCATCTTCAACCCAGCATGGTGAATGGAGTACATGAAAGAATCATTATCCAAACCATCGTACTCCGTGATTTTGTTTTAAAATGTTTAAACTATGATCGTGTCTTTCTCTCAAATCAATGGAACATGATGTCTTTGTTGTCCAAAGACATCATGTTCCTCTTTTATGCTAATCTTCTTCATCATATCTTCCATGGTGCTGGCCAAGATGTCCATTTTAGCTTCTGATGATTTTAGTTGCTCCCTTTCTTTGTCCTTAACTTTGACCCTTGATCAACAAGTTGGTCTCCACATCAACTGCCATGCTCTGCATTTCTTCAAGGCTTGGTAGTATCCTTCTTTAACCGAATGTCATCTCAGATTGAAAAGTATCCGGTAGTGCAAGTGAGATGATCCTGGGGTTGGCCTTATATCAGCAGGTATTGATTGATATACCTTATTGAATATGGTTGAAAACCGATGTATTGTCTCCCCTGCCTTTCTTTTCTCAAGTGGTCATACTCTTCTAGAGGAGAAAACATTTCTCAAAGACCATCCATCTATCTAGGAAAACTTCCATAAATTGATTAAAATTTCTGAAGCTAGCAGCTGGAAGGTTCTTAAAACAATATTTAACTTTACCTCCCCATGACAGTGGACAACATCCCGAGATAGAGATTATCATCATCTTCAACCCTCATGGAAGGTCAAGGAAAATCCTCAAGGTTTTGAATATGCTTTTCAACAACGATCTTCTTCTTTTCTCCATCAACCCAAAGTGATTGATGAGGTAATTGATGTGAGGCATAGAAAATGAGGAAAATATAGAGGCTTGTATTGGTCTGGTAATTTTTCCAGCACTAGAGATGAAGAAAGAGTCTTACAACCATCCAGAGGTTTAGCAAGAGAGTAGGAGAAAAAGAAGGAGGCTTATGTCTCACAAGGGTTTCTACAGATGCATCTGCGATGTGCACAGGTGTATGAGCATGCATATAATCTGCTACCTGGGTTTAGTATCTTGAGGCTCATCAATTAACTGATGGTCAAAGCACTTCATCAAATATACTCTTTTGATCAAAGGCTGAGAAAAAGACAAGACATGATTGTAGATAAACCACAAATATGTCTTGAATGTAATTTGAACTTGAGTACTTGGTCTTTCTAGACCGCTTGGCCATGCTTTAGGTTCTACCTCCAGTGGAGTCTTCATTTGGCAATCAGGCGGAGCTAATTGAGTCGCCAGTGAATGATTCTCATCCTTCGGTGTCCCTGGGTCACAAAATTCAACTACCATTGATCGATCTCGAGTTTTGAAGGTATCGGGGACCCGCCCCTGGAGTTTATTATGTTAAAGCGACTGTAATTCTGCTACCCAAGTCCAGAAGCAAGTACCACAGAGGCAACATCAAATACCTCGAAGTCTTGGATCTAGCCTCACACCGTAGAGGATATCTATGTCCGATATAGATTTGAATGAAGATAATTATTGGGCTAGCTATGAAGAACATGGGTTTGCTTTTGGATTTTTGGTAGGAGCAGTGGAAAAAAAGCGATGGGAAACAATGGGCAATGGAGTTACAAACTGAGATTTAATCAAAAACAAATCCTACGGATAGCCTTTACAGGGCAAGGTGTAGGCAAATTACTGGATCTGGGAAAATTAAATGAGATGAAAGAGGAGGAAAAGAAAGCATCAATCTAGCAACAGAGCAATGAAGAATTTTTCCACTAAATATCAGAATAAAACATTCATATTATCCATACTTAAACATACAAGGTAATTCTTACAACAAATTCTTTTCTCATAAACTGCTGAATAATAAGGAAAAGAAATATGGAAAAAGAGAAAACAATTTACTGGAGGGGCACTTCACCAATATACTTGACAAAAGAACCCAGAATCAAGGCAACAAAGATATTATCCTAATTCGATAAAATCATTGGCTCAGTGAGCTGCTTTAAAAAAACTCGATCCTGGTTCCTTGAATGATCAAACTTTACATTAAAAATAATCTATGAATAAATAAGGGAGGTCTCCTCATCAGTTTTTAGAGCTCAGCTTAACCGTACCGCCAAAAATAGCCAACACCACTCCCACAAAATTTGGAGTTTTATGCAATGAAAAGCACTAATCGGGTTTTCATGCAAAAGGTCCGAACATACGTATTTTTCTCGGAATGATGACACCGAACAATGAAGGAGGCTATTGTATATGGGCATGTTCTCGACAAACCTCCTTCTGCTTTCACCAAATTCGTCTCGCTCGGTCGGAATAACTCCCCGCAAGATTCAGACTGTGAACTAAAAATTGAGAATCTGGAAAATGGGCCTCGAAGATGGCTTCGATTCTCGCTGCGGGCATCTTGCAAAAACTGAGAGGTTTTTGTTCTTCATCCCGATGAGAAAATTTTCTTGGATTTTTAAAATCCATCTTTATTTTCTCGCACTGAAAAGACGAAGTAAACAAAAAAAATGACAATGTTTGAGAAAAAGTGGTTTTTTATCGAGGGAGCAGACTGACCCCCGAGGTGGTGTTTTGGTTTTTGGGGGTCCACTCGAATCAAGCAATGACACATGAGTGGTTGGTTTTATTAAAACTGACTTAGACTTCCTCGCTAAATTTCTGGATAGGAGGGGAATCGAATATTTTGGTCGTGAGATTTTATTTGATGTTCAGCATGGAGGTATGAAATGTATGCTAGTTTTGGTGGGAGGAGTAAGGACGAGGAGGGGTGTGAGTGGATAAGACGGAGGTGGTGGGGGTGAGTGGGGTAGGAGTTAGGATTATTTAAAATATGTTTTGTTTTTAAATATTTTTTTATGTTGTGTTCACGCTTATGTTTAGTTTTGTTTAATTTTATTATATGTTTTTATGTTTTGTGTATATTTTGTTTTTTAAATTGTTTTATATTTGTTTTATTATGTTTTGTATTATTTTATTTTATTTTTATTTGTTTTGTATTTTTATATATATTATGGAATTTTATAAGCAACTTTTGTTATTTTTATTTTATTTATATTTTCGTTTGTTTTAAATTGTTTTAATATTTTTATTTAATCCAAAACTAACTTAGTTACTTAGGTTTTAACTTTAATTATTAATTATCAACTAGTTATTTATTAGTTAGTTTAACCTATACTAACATTATCAGTTAATCTAACTACTTTTATGGTTATTTTGTTCATCCTAAGTCTTGTTTATTCATGGATGGGTGCCGGGAAAAGTAGTCAATGGGGCAAAAGGACAAGGGAGGAGGGCTAGGTGTATGAAGGATACAAAGAGGGTGATGGGGATCGAGTGAAAATAATGGAGAGAGGAAACAGGATCAACCGAGCCATACTTCGTCATCACGGGAGAAATGCCAAATCAACAGTCGAAGAATCGAGTCGCCTATAATTATAGGACCCAAACACATTGAAGGGCCAACTTCAAAATAACAAAGGTGACAAAAGGTGACTTTGTGACTACCGTCTTCATGAAGATCTTTGAGGACAGAGATCAACCAAGTGCCATTAGATAAATCATATCAATACCCTTAGGTATGCACTTGTATATATATTATTTCTATCATTGTCATGAGGGTAATTGCAAGAGGTAGGAACCTTTTTTTGATGAAGTCATGGATTAAGAGGGATCTCAGTGCATTCAGAGGAACAACACACTCGAAGTGAAGACTCCATATTTGATTGTTGTAATTTTCATTCCTCTAACCTATATTTATAAAGTTTTCTACATTATAAGTAGGTGTTGTAGTTGTGACAACAATCCTTAAACTATTTTGATTCTAGAGATGTACTCATTATTCTCCCTTAGGAGATACTCTTCTGTTGGTTCTTTTTGTTTTCTTGTTCCAGATAGGTTAACAACAAAGGAATATGTTTATCCTTTAGAGGGAGTCAAAACTATTTGATAAAGCGGAAGAATCGAACCATCATTGAGGCAACCAATGCAATAATGCATGATCAAAATCCTTCTATGATTATATGGACAAAAGCATGCATGACACAATATATGTACAGAACAAGAGCCATCACCAGAATGTGAAAAACATAACTCTTGAAGATGCCTTTACCAGAGTGAAGCATGTGATTGAACACTTTAGGATATTTGGGTGACCGGTGCATTTTCATGTACCCAAAGAGAAGAAGTCCAAGATATACCCTTCAAGGAGAAAGGATACATTTATGGGATAACAATGAATTTTCGAAGACATTCCATATCGACATTCCTGGTTAGAGACAGATTGCGACAAGAATAAATGTGTCCTTGAAGAAGAGATATCCTTTCAAAGATCCAGAGAATCTCAAATGGAGATTGACAGTGATACAATACTTTCTCCCCCTTCAACACTTCAAAGGGAGATAGACATTATTCCAGCTAATCCAGTTTCTCCAGTTGATATGTCCAAAGATATTGCAGTAGAGCACTAAAGGCCTGCCTAGGCTCACTCAATAGAAGGTAGAGAAACATACAAGCCTCTCAAGGCACATCCCGAGAAAGGAAAATATATTTTCAATCTATCCTTCAGAAATGAGCCACTTCATTGATTTTGAGCCTCCTTATCTTGGAGAAGCAACAAGAGAACAAGTATGGCAAGATGCCATAACATAAGAATACCAGTATATCTTAAAGAATGATGTATAAGATATTTTTCAGAGACCAGAAGGGAAGTATGTGGTGAATTCCAAGTGGCTCTATAAGATCAAGTATGCAGCTGATGGAAGTGTCGAGAAATACAAAGTGAGATCTATAGCTAGAGGATTCTCACAAACAGAGGGAGTTGTCTATGATGAGACACTTGATCCAGTAAACCCGATACACTTCCATCTGTACTACCATCCATGAGTTCGAAACTATATCATATTGATAGATTCTTGATGAGTTTGGGTTTCATCAAGAGTGTTGTTGATCCAAACCTATATTATTACAGTGTTGGTGACGAGAGCCTGATTTTGATGAACTATTCAGAGAGCCTTGTTGTTGGATACAAGTAATCTTTGACTTTTGATTTCGAGATGAAGGATATGAGTATGATGCACTACTTCTTGGGACAAGAAGTATGAAAAAGGGCCGATGAGATTTTCCCGAGTCAAGGAAAATATAAAGTGCGAATATTAAAGAAGTTGAGTATGACAAAATGCAAATCCACAGTGATGGATTTGAAGAAAAATATTGATGATGATTCATAAGAGACTAATCCACAACTGATTGGATCACTGATGTATCTGGTTAACACCAGACTTGATTCATGCTATGCAGTGAATGTATATAGTCATTCCATGAGTCAATCGAGACAGACTCAGTGGACAACAACAAAACATGTATTGAGATATATACGAGGCACAGTTGGATATGGCCTAAGATATGCCTCCAGTGTGAACTTGAGTTTGCAGGATATGTCGATACATATTGAGCAAAGAGTACAATGGACCAAAAAAGAACATACGGTTATTGTTTTACCATGAAGGTTGTCATGGTTTCCTGGTGCAACATGAAACAAAGCTCCGTGGCCTTGAATACCACAAAAATAGAGTATATATCATTGAGTGTGTGAAGTAGTGCGGCTTCACAAAATTCTGACAGATTTACTTGATCATGAGATGGATTCTATGATTATAACCAAAGTTGTGTGAAGCTCTTTGAGAAAATTGTGTTTCATGATAGATCAAAACATGCTGAGATAAAATATCAATTTCAGAGACATGATGCAGAGGAAAGCAGTACACATGCCATACCTTCCTACACATGAACATATTGCAAACACCTTCACCAAAATGGCTTGGTGAAGAATACCTCTCTAGTTGAGAGGGAGTGTTGATGAATACATACAATACAAAGTTTGAGTACTTCCGTGCGAGACTTGGAATGATGAAGAATGTCTCCATAGATGAGAGAGATTGTTGATGATTAAAGTTGTGTGAGACATCCTCCAGGGCACAAACTAATTGAGTTGACCTGAGAGAGAGCCCATGAGTTGGGTGTGTGGTTTCTATTTGAGACAGAACTGGAACGTAGTGATGGCCTCCTCCTTACACAAAATTGAGAATAAATCCAGATGATTCTCATACGTAACGTAATGATAAAGGAGATCTGTTGAGTTGGATGTGCCTGTGGATGAGAACAAGGTGAACGTGTGAATTACGATGAGTTGGGTGCATCGTTATGAGAAAGAGATGAAGACGATGTATTAGCCTCCTCTAAGAAAATATTTGAGATGATGAACTCCATATGAATCTCCTGTTTAATTCAGTGGGAAAGATGATCTATTGAGTTGGGCGTGCCTATGGATGAGCATAGGTGAATGTGATCCTAGTGGTTGAGAACTAGT
>SNQJ01S0012111.1:102375-119767 GCA_010110895.2 Picea sitchensis | reverse complement strand
GTAGCAGCCACATCTCTTCTCAGAGATAAGCTACCAACGCCCTAGCTAGTTTATTTCCATTCTGTCTGTAAGCATATTTCAGTCATTTGTTATTAATGAAATGAAGTCTTATTTCCGTTGCATCTTTGCGTTTATGTGTATTTTTGTATTTCATTGTGTTCCTACATAAATCCAGATCATACGGGGTAGTAGGGGGGCTGCATCAGTCTGCCTGTCATGTGTCTCAAATCCTTGTGGTTGCGCCACGTACACTTCCTCTTACACTACACCATTCAGAAAAGATGTCTTCACATCCATCTGATGTATCTTCCATTTCATTACTGCAGCATTGCAAGTGTAGTTCTAATCGAAGTGTATCTCACCATAGGAGCAAATGTCTCCTCATAATCTATTCCTTCTTTTTGGGAGAACCCACGAGTCACGAATCTTGCCTTGTACTTCTCGATACTGCCATCTGTTGAATGTTTCGTGTTGTAGATCCATTTGGAACTAACAACTGAGTTCTCTTTCGATCTTGGGACCACATCCCTAACATCATTCTTAATGATGGACTGGTATTCCTCAATCATGGCATCCGTCCATACTTTCTTCTCTACAGCCTCTTCATAATAGGTAGGATCAACATCAATGATATCACATAACAATGCCACGTAACTAGAATATGGTCAAGGTTTCTTTCTTTCTATGAAAGATTGGTCTAGAGCACCATACTTTTTGGCATATTGAATAATCTCATGATCCCAAGCTGGTCTTCTTTTCTTTGTACTCGTTTCTGTAGGTCTTTGTGGTTTTTCTATGTCATGGTCCTCTGGACCATGCTCTTCTGGCACAACATCATTACTTGCATTTGTATCTACAACTCTAGGAGCTTCAAGCTCCTCATCATGGATTGCATATGGATGATGTTGTCTCGATCTACTAAAGGTTGCATCCTCATCGAAGGTAACATCTCTGCTAATCTCGATCTGTCTATAACCAAGGATGTAGACTCTAATTGCCTTCGATGTCTCACTATATCCAACAAATATACCCTTATTTCCTTAAGGATCCAACTTCGATCTCTTATCTTTGGGAACATGCACATACACTGGACAACCAAATATCCTCAAGTGGCTGACCTCTGGATTTTCTCCTGTAAACATTTCTTTTAGTGTATTTTTCCCAAGTACACGGTGAGGACCTCTGTTTTGCACATATACAACGGTCTGGGCTGCTTCTGCCCATAGATGCATAGGTAAGTCTTGATCATGAATCATAGCCTTTACTGCTTCCATTATTGTTCGATTCTTTCTTTCTGCTACCCCATTCTGTTGAGGATTGTAGGGAGTAGTGATCTCCCTCTTAATCCCAACTTCTATGCAATAGGCTTTGAAGTCATCTGATGTGAACTCTCCTCCATTATCTGACCTTAAAATCTTTACCTTCTTTTCAGAAAGATTTTCTACAAGGGCTTTGAATTCCTTGAACTTACTAAATACTTTGCTTTTTGTTTTCAATAAATATATCCAAGTCTTATGTGAGAAATCATCAATAAATGAAACATAATATACATACCTGTTAAGTGAAGTAGTTGTCATTGGTCCAGACACGTCTAAATGCACGATGTCCAAAAGTCCTTTTGCTTTGTTGTTACTGCTTGAAACAAACTCTTCACTTTCTTGCCTTGTGGGTTGAAGATTGAATAATCTATATTGAGGAAGTTTGCTGGGTTTTCTCCCCCTAGAGGGTTTCCCAGAATAATCTTTGTGTCTCTCTTGTTTCTGTGATTGTCTCTCTTTCAATGATCTTATATATGTAGCTAATGTGCTAAATGATTGTAATAATAAAGAAGAGTTGTAACTATTAGCTATATAAAAAAAATATCAGCATGGTATCAGAGCATGCTTGAAAGAGACCAAATCATAGTTCATAAATAAGTGGCTAGCCTTAGTGCACCCTCTCCAAGATTCAATTTTCAGTGTTGCAGCACTGTAGAATTAGGGTTTCTGCATAAACTCTAAGTGTGACATTTTCCCTATTTAAGGAGGATGTTGGAGAAAGTAACCACACCTAGGAACTCGCCCTCAGAGGGAACACCTAGTCTATGGATCAAAATTCTGAAATTTCAAGTTTGAAAAATTAGGGTTTCCTCATAAAATGCTAAGTTGCAATTGCAGTTGGAGTACCGGTTGCAGTTGCAATTGCATTGCTAGTTCGTTCGTGCCAGTTCCTTCATGCCAGTTGTAGCACTAGTTGTAGTACCAGTGATAGTGAAAGTTTTTGTGAAGTGTTGGGACAGATTTTTATTGTCCTAGTGTGCCTTACCCTAGCTACCTTTATATTACAAGTTGCAACACCTTTGAAGTTTTAAAGGTTCATTATTGCTTGCCACTACTATCGGATGGTGACACTACCTGCAAATACTGTCAAAGTTATGTACCTACACATATTTAAACTGAATCATTATTCTAAAGGATACTTGCCGGAGAAAGGATATTTTGTCTAAACAACAATCATAGATCTAGAAGGATCTCAGATCCAACACATTCAAAGTAACAATGCATCATGGGTTTGATTAATTTGATATGCCTCTATTTGTTATGGAATTATTATCTTATGACCATCTAGGTTGTATTTTGATCTCTTGAAGTTATGACTATCATAATAATCATTGGTCAAAATTAAAGTCAAAGTATTAGATTGATTAAGGTTGCGATTATAAACTTTATTTTCTAACTCAGATTTATGTCAAGAAAGCATATTATTTTAATACATAGGACAGGTTGAAGAAAATACTTGTCATCTTGAGTGAAGGAGACTCGGAAGAAAAACAACACACTCATTCTTGAGGAGAAGACTCCAGGTTCTAGGTAGGTCACAAGTGATAGCTTTGAACGAGCTACTGTGATGATTGTTTTCGCTATTGTTTTTATTATTATTATAAAGAGTATTATTCTTGTATATTGTTTCTCCCTTGTTGTTCTTGTTTCGAGCAGGTCACAAGTGATAAAAATCAGGGAGCTATAGTGACGGTTGCAAGAGGAAACATATTAGATGAGACATGGAGCAGATTATCCAAGTTGTATACATGATTGTATGCATCCATGTACTGAAGAAGAAGAAGAAGAAGAAGAAGAAACTACTTTTGCTAGATACAAAACATCTCATATGAAGACAAATCATGAAGAGCAGAAGGCTCCAAAGATGACAAAACAAATCCCTCTAGTGCAGTTGATCACTCTTCAGATCATTAAAAAGATTTAGTAGAGCCAAAAGGGCCTACCCAAAATCAATGCAGTAATGAGGAAGAGAACAACATACTTTGCAGGTCGTAAAGCTATATAGCATTGATGAGCCATATCAAAGGGAGCAGATGGCTTCGAAGATTATATAGACCCAGAGGGAGTCAAACTTCAGAGGGATCATGGAGACTCAGAGTGAGCCTAATCTCAGAGAAGATCAGATGGGAAAAAGAGATGTCCTCCAGGACCGACAAACAGATGCCATGAGTCAAGAAGACTAGATCGTAGCTTCAAAGACTTCTAGGAGATTTGAAATCTCCTATGAAGATTCCCTTGTTTCAGTGACAGAGGAGGAAGCTATTCAAAAGGACTGGGATATGGATTTTTCCTTAAGACCGGAAGGGAAGTCAGTGGTGACTTCATAGATTGATCTAGCAGATCAAGCATGTTGCAGAAAACAGTATAAATATGTACACAGCCTAATTTGTGTCTAGAGGATTCTCCCAACAAGAGGGAGAAGGCTACGATGAGACACTTGCTCTAGTAATCAGAAGAAGTATATATAGAACAACCATGATCCATTAAAAGAAGTCGATGCAGTATGAGATTCATAGGGAGAAAATGAATCTGTTATTGTGATGGAGTAGAGGAGCTACTCCTAGAGTTCAACAACTACAATGAGAATGGAGCAGTCATTCTCAATTTCAGAAAAGGAAGCTATAGGTGTAGAGTCCTTGTTCTAGAAGGAATAGTTGTGGAGAGAGTAGAGGACATACTCTCAAAGAGTGAGACAAATAGTTATTTGCAGAAAGCACATAGATCTAGCACATGATTGTGCATATTGAGTTGCAGCTGAGCAAGTGTACCAGTTTGGTACAATGTGATGTGAAAAATTGGGTCATTGATATATTTAAAGAACATGAGGATATATATATATATATGTTTTGCGGTGAAAGACATGTTCACATGATTATGGAAAAACATGTGATAAGGTACCTAAAGGGTACATTCGATTATGGACCTAGATATATCTCGGAGTGTGAGATAAGATTGCAGATTCAGATTGGGTAGGCGGTGTCACAGACCAAAAAAGTACATTCAGATGTTTGATTTAGTATGGGATTAGCTGTGATCTTGTGACTCAGTGAAAAGCATATCAATATGTCACTTAGTTCTGCAGAAGCATAGTATGTGGCAGCATGGTCAGCTTATGGCGAAGGAGTGTGACTTCAGAAGTTGATCGCAAAATTATTTGATCTCGAGTTGAAGGAAACCTGTATCTTTTATGACAACCACAGTTGCATAAAGTTGTCAGTAAACCCAGTGTGTCATGACAAGTCCAAGCTTATCGAGATCAAATACCACTATGTCCGGGACATGGTACAAAAGGGAGTAGTAAGATTTCAGTATATTGCCATTGACGAACATATAGCAGATGTGTTGACCAAGCCCTTGTCCAGAGTCAAGTTCGAGTATTTCATAGAAAATCTTGGAGTGATCCTAAAAGACTTCACCAATAGCAGGAAGTGATGTTCCCCAATAGCGAGAAGTGATGTTTTCCCCAGTAGTGGGAAGTGATGTGTTCCCCAGTAGCGGGAAGTGATGTGTTCCCAATAGAGGGAGGTGATGTGATCCCCAGTAGAGGGAAGTGATGTGATCTCTAGTAGAGGGAAGTGATGAGCTACCCCTGTGCAAGTTAGTAACTTCAACGTAGGATGGTATGCTACCCCAGCGCAGGTTGGTAACCCCAACGTATGCTAGTACACTACCCTTGCGTAGGTTGGAAACCCCAACATAAGTTGTTACACTACCCCAACGTAGGCTGGTATGCTACCCCAATGCATGTTGGTAACCCCAACGTAGTTTGGTATGCTACCCTAGTGCGTGAAGTGATGTTCACTAGTAGCGAGAAGTGATGTTTTCCCCATTAGAGAGAAGTGATTTGTTCCCCAGTAGTGGGAAGTGATGTGTTCCCCATTAGAGGGAGGTGATGTGATCCCCAGTAGAGGGAAGTGATGTGATCTCCAGTAGAGGGAAGTGATGAGCTACCCCTGCGTAAGTTAGTAACTTCAACGTAGGATGGTACGCTACCCCAGCGCAGGTTGGTAACCCCAATGTAGGCTGGTATGCTACCCCAACGCAGGTTGGAAACCCCAACATAAGCTGTTACGCTACCCCAAAGCAGGCTGGTATGCTACCCCAACGCAAATTGGTAACCCCAACGCAGTTTGGTATGCTACCCTAGCGCAGGTTGGTAACCCCAACGCAGGGTGGTATGCTACCCCAACGCAGGTTGGTAACCCCAATGCAGGCTGGTGCGCTAGGTTGGTAACCTAAACGGAGGTTAGTATGCTACCTCAGAGTGAGCTTGATCTCAAAGAGGATCAGATGGATAAAAGATACATCTTCCAGGATTGATAGACAGATGCCATGAGTTGAGAAGACTAAATTGTAGCTTCAAAGACTTCTAGGAGATGTGAAATCTCCTGGGAAGATTCCCTTGTTTCAGTGACAGAGGAGGAAGACAGTCAAAAGGACTGGGATATGGATTTTTCCTTGAGACCATAAGGGAATTCAATGGTGACTTCCAAGATTGATCTAGTAGATAACAATATAAAGATGTACAAAGCCTGATTTGTGTCTAGAGGATTCTCCCAACAAGAGAGAGAAGGCTATGACGAGACACTTTCTCCAGTAATAAGAAAAAGTATATATAGAACAACCTTGATTCATTAAAAGAAGCCAACATAGTATGAGATTCAGAGAGAGCAGGTATGACAATCCCTGTATTTGAGATTGAGTTATCTCTAGTGCCAGTTGGTGTAGTACATGAGTTGGGCCATGGAGACATGACTACAATAGTAGATTGAGTTACCTCTAGAGAAAGAGGATAAGATGCCCTCAGTGTCAGTTGAGCCACTCTTAGTTTCAGATGAAACTATTGCTGTGATGGAGTAGAGGAGCTACCTTCAGAGTTCAGCAGCTATAGTGAGAATGGAGCAGTCATTCTCTGTTCAAAAAAAAAAAAAATAGTTGCACGTACAAAGTCCCAGTTCTAGAAGGAACAGTTGTAGAGAGAGTAGAGGAAATACTCAGTCAGTGAGATAGAGAATGATTTGCAGAAAGCACATAGAGCCAACACATGAATGTGTAGATTGATTTGTAGTTGAGCAAGTGTACCAAGTTGGCACAATGTGATGTGAAAAATTTGGTTCGAAGAACATGAGGACAGATATATGTTTTGTGGTGAAAGACATGTTCACCTGATTATGGAAAAACATGTGATGAGGTACCTAAAGGGTACAATCAAATTATGGACCTAGATATATCTTGGATTGGGAGATAAGATTGTAGGGCTACGCAGATTCAGATTGGCAGGCAGTGTCACAAGCCAGAAAAGTACATTTGGATGTTTCTTTAGTATGGGATCAACTATGATCTTGTGGGTCGGTGAAAAGAAGACCTGTATGGCACTCGATTGCATAGAGGCAACATGGTTAGCTTGTAGTGAAGCAATGTAGCTTCAGAAGTTGATTACAGGAATTGATTGATCTCGAGTTGGAGGAAACTTGTATAAAAACTTGTTAGTGAACCCAGAGTGTCATGACAAGTTTAAGCATATCGAGATCAAATATCACTATGTCCGAGACATGGTACATAAGGGAGTAGTAAAACTCTAGTATATTGCCACCGACGAACAAGTAACAAATGTGTTGACCAAGCCCTTGTCCAGAGTTAAGTTCGAGTATTTTAGAGACAAGCTTGGAGTGATCCATAAAGACTTCTCTAGTAGCGGGAAGTGATGAGATCCCAAGTAGCGGGAAGTGATGTGTTCCCCATAAGTGGGAAGTGATGCGATCCCTAGTAGAGGGGGGTGATGTGATCCCTAGTAGAGGGAGGTGATGTGATCCCTAGTAGAGGGAGGTGATGCAATCACCAGTAGAGGGAAGTGATGAGCTACGCCAGCGTAGGTTGGTAACCCCAACGCAGGCTGGTATGCTACCCCAGCGTAGGTTGGTAACCCCAACGCAGGCTGGTATGCTACCCCAACGCAAGTTGGTAACCCCAATGCAGGATGGTACGCTACCCCAACGCAGGATGGTAACCCCAGCATAGTTTGGTACACTACCCCAATGCAGGCTGGTACATTATTCCAGTGTAAGTGCAAATCTTCCTATGATATATAGATTTGTGATTGACAATAAGACAATGACCAAGTATGCAGAAGCGCAAAAGCAATGATGATGATCATGACAAGAAGAATACCTTCCTTTCTAAGAGGGAGTGTTGAAGATTGAGTAGCTTTAGAAGATATCCTTATTGTACTTGACCAAGACAAAACCTAAAGAATTTTATTATATTATATTTATTAAGAAGACCCTATTCTGCCTTTGTAAAAGTCAACCCTATTGTTCCTTGACATGTAAAATATAAAATAAAAGGGTAAAATGATAGGTCAGCCCAGACCTAATGTTAGTCTAGCTAGACCACTATTTATAAGGGAGGCCATCACCTCATTTGCTCACTCTCACTAACTAGATCTGCAGTGCACAAGTCTTGGAGGAGAAGCTACTACAACTAAGTGTGACGTCAAGGAGGGTTATTGGTCTATCTCTGGGACACATCTTGGTCAAGTGGTTTGCTACTCTTTCCTAGTGAAGAAGTAGAGGAGGATCTTTTGCTTTGTTAGTTTTCTCTTGGAGAGTACCATTTTTCTTGGTTGGCTAATCTATATTGAGGAAGTTTGCTAGGTTTCCCCCCCTTAGAGGGTTTCCTAGGATAATCTTTGTGTCTCTTGTTTCTGTGATTGCCTCTCTTTCATTGATCTTATATATGTAGCTAATGTGCTAAATGATTTTAATAATAAAGAAGAAATGTAACTGCTAACTGTATAAGTAAAATATCAACATTTATGGAGCCTTCTCATTCTTTATTATTATTCTCCTTGGGCAGACTTCTCTTCTAGGGTATTTCCACATCTGTTTAATGGTTCTCTTACTTCCAGAATCTTCTATTCTAAGCACAAAGGTTATACTGGAGGTTAATATCTCTCGCAGCTACCAAAACATCAACATCCTTATGGGTTACTAAGCTCAATTCGTGTAGTAGATTGTGGGAGTATGAGAGAGCCTAGCAACAATCAACAAAAGGAAAATGAGAAATACATTTTATGTTTTTGGGGTGAGGGATGGAAGAGAGACCAATGCCTCTATTTGCTTGGGTGATGGGGTCATGTGTGAAAATTCAAAGGGCAATTCTAAAGTAGATTAGGGGGAAATAGGCAACCAAGGTGGCATGCACAACCACGGCCCCAATTAGGTTACTAGATATACAAGTTAATAGTGGAGAGGGTCTTTGTGAGATCCACTACTCAAGGCAACACTTTAGGGTAGCACGTGTACAAGGATTGTCTACAAATACACCTAATCAAATGATGTAGAATGTATAATGTTCTCCTCCTGAATACAAGAAACATAAAAGGAAATAGGAAAATAGGGAAGAGACCTATTACTTCAATCCTTTCCAATGAGGCAACTATACCTTTCTATGGCCTTGTCTCGACTCTTGCAACCATAAACTTGCAAACACCAACTTCCAACAGTTCGCCTAAAACAATTGCCACACATGAAAAAATTGTACATACAATATACCATAACTTAGACATGTAAAACACACCTTTTTAATCCCCATTACAAACGGAGAGAGAAAACCCTTATATATGTGTAAGCTCCATCTCCTCATTACAATACAATATTAATTGTTTTCCTAGATCCACTTCTCTCCAAGAAATAACAATATAATAATCATCTCAATAACTTGCTTACTAAAAGTAGCAAGAAGTTTGTTGAGATCCTCAACTTCCTCCAATAAAATATTGTATGAAACAAAAATAGAGCCAAGAGAAGAGGGTGCCTTCTTTGTTTGAGAGGTAGAACATGTCAAAGCTCCAAAAATAGCAAGTGGATGCTTATCCACGTGTGTGTTCTCCTAGAGACGAGTCCCATGTGCAAGATAGTAGGATGGCCTCTATATGTGGACAAACCAAATATATGTGCAAATTACTAAACTCATTCACACGTGTAGATTGTAGACTAGGTCGCCCCATGAAAGGAGATATAAAATTAGTCAAATAGGTGTCCATGTGGAAATGTATCACCATCCCAATGTAGAAGTAGTGGTGGAGGATCAAATAGATGCTCAAGAAGTGTGGATGCCCTTATCAAGATGGCATGGAGAAGTGTGCAAAGCGATATCATCCATATGAATGTACAAGTGTGCAATCAAATCCTCAAATGGACTTCTTCAACAAATAACATGGTGACATGTGCAAGTAACCTCCCCAAGTCCTTATCATGGAAATAGATGGCTGAAAAAGTTGAGTATTGAAGTGAAGTGGACCATAAATGCACAAGCCCATGTAACCAACTCTAAATAAATATGCAAGATAACCCTCCAAGTGGCACATGTGGCTCCAACAATCCATAGATCTATGTAGATGAAGTGGATCTCAAGGTAGGAAGTTGATCAGTAATAAATAGACACCATAGATTAAATTCCAAGTCATCAAAGGTCCAACAACCCATAAAAGATCCAACAACCTCCACTTGCATGTAACAATCCCTATCTAATAGCCTTGATCCATGAGAAATTCCTCCACATGTGTGCAAGAAAGGGAGCTCTCCATGAGATAGAATTGTCAATACATCAAAAAGAGTAGTCTCATTATCAAAACATAACAAGGAATCCAAACTCTCTAGTATTAGATAAATGTGCAAAAACAAGTGGTTTGGCCCCTCCATTCAAACCCTGGGATCCTAGAAAATCATGACGGGGTGGAGCACTCCATGAAATAAATTTTCTATCCCATAGATTAACTCCATAAGACATCAATAGACACCTCAATCTTTAGGGTTCCCTCACCCAAGGTGTCATGTCATCCATCTCCATCCATGTGCTGAAAACCACTTGAAAACTGTGCTAGATGCTGCAAATCCATGAAAGAAGGGAGTGTGCCCCAAAATCAAGTGTCTATCCCATTACGTATGACCATAGGACTGTTATAGACATAAGAAAACCCAAGGCACTCTATCCAAGCTGTATGATGCCATCAACCATGCCAAGTGCTAGCCTAAAACCCTAGGTCTCTCCAAAGTGCACAAGAAGGTGAGCGCTTTACAAAGTTAATTGTCTATTTGATTAAGTATCATTGTGAGAGTAGAATAGACACTATAAGAGCTAGGGCATTTCATCACAAGAGTCTAATAACATTTCACCGTCAAAACCCTAGCCAAACCGCTAGGTTGTTCCAAAGTATGGAAAATGAATGAGTGCTCTAGGAGAAGAATTGTCTATTCTTTCAAACATCATCATAAGAGTGCGGTATTCATGTCAAATCTTGGAACACTCCTCCATAAGACCACATCTCAACATATAATCACAAAACCCTAGGCCGCTCCAAACATGGCAAGGATGTGAGTGCTCCATGAAATTGCTTGTTCATGTTGTCAATCATAATCAATAAAGTACAATAGATGCATAAAATGTTAGAGTGCTCTTCCATAAGAGATTTATTCACCATACCATACAAGCCATGCAAGGATCCATACTGCAAGTCAACACCATGAAGACAACCACCACATCACATCATAGCACCTAGGAGCATCATCACCATGTATCAATACCAAGGAGCATGTGATCATGAAGGAAGCCACCAAGTCGATCAACTACATAGTCTACTGAACCAAAATCTCATGCAACATCATGAAGGATAAAAAATCATCACTATCCCGAGATGCACTATCATCAAGCAAAAATAAAAGGTATGCATTTCAAGCTCATCATCATCCCTAAAAAACCTATCATGTGATGAGAATCACAATTTTTCACTGATGCCAATATGAGGGTAACATTACTCTTAAAAATTCTGCATTGTTTCCCTTGGTTGTCTCATGGAACAAAGAATCAAAATGATTTCTACCTTCTTCTACAATCTCCTTAAAGGATCTTGCTATAAATACCTAAAGGATCTTACTACAAAGCCCTTTTGATTCTTTATTTCTCAAATTGTATTGATGTTTGTTCTATGTTTGGCATAGTTCTGAAAAATATTTGTGTATTCATTGCCTTCTGCCAACCAAATGGCTCTACTCTTAAACTTCCATTCCACTTCCCCTTTTTCCAATAAACTCCTTTTTATTTCTTCCATTCTTTTTAGCTTATGGATTTCTTCCTCTAGAAAAATTCTTCATGATTTTTCTTAAATAGATTGCTAATTTCTGCCTTATCTGCTTCAATTCTTTCTGCCCCTCCTATGAATTTCTTCTTGCCCAACCAGATATTGATCTCTTATCTTTTTTTCCTAGGAAAAAATTGCAATCTTTATTCATAAAGAAAGAAAAGTACATTTTACACATGTTGTACGCATTTAATGATCCCCATAGGGGGGTCTTGTATCCAAAATCCCAAAAGATACCATGGATTATGCCATTTAACAGTGCAGTTCCTTACACAAAAGTGCTCCACAAAAAGATACAAATATTAGTCACCTATCAACAAATATTAAAAAACACATATGATCCTCATATCCTCCAAAACTTCATGAATTATACATCAAGAAAAAAATTTCAACAAACATATTAGACACCTCCATGCACATCGTCATGAAGATCTGAAAAAGTAGTGAACGACATCATGAGATCATTGAGAAAGATTGATTAAAAGAAATAAGTGTGAAAGTACTTAGAGTATTGATCCTCCTTTGTCTTTTGAGCATGCCAAGTACTTGAATCCAACTGCAAACTTGCTTTGGAGAGAGTATCAACTTCTCTATTCCACTCCCTGTAGAAATGTTAAGAGGAAATTGAATTAAAAATTGATATGAAATTTTAAATTTCAAAAAAAATGAACCTCAACAAAATATTATCCGAATTACTAGCACCCAACATCCAATTAACCACTACTGTAGAACCACGTAAGATCTAAATTTTTGTGACCTCTTTTTTCAGCAAAAAGAATAAGCAGTAAATATAGAGCCACTAACTCAACAAAGTTATATGTACCTCTGGCAAAGCCTACCTTAAATTTGATAAAATGAGAATCACATAAAAAAATCTATCACCCTTGCCCCACAAATAGGGGGGGGTCCCCTTGACAGTTACCATCAGAATATACCTAGGTCCCATTTCTATCTTCTCTATCGAAATTTGTCTCGAAGGCTTCTTCTTGGAAACTTGTTTGAAACCGTGAAGAATGGATTTGCTTTGTGTTGCACATTAAAAAGGGAGGATGTGCCTATCCTAAAAAATAATAGCATCATGAGCTAACCATACTCCCCATGCAATAGCCAAGGGGAGGGCTTTGAACCATTTCAACTTAGAATTTAAATGGATGATTTTAAACACTCAACAATTGAGACCTCCACGCAAACATCCTTTAACCTTGTTAAAGCTTCTAACTCTTTCCATACGTATGCACAAAATATAAGTAGGTGGCTAATTGTTTCCTCCTCTTTACAAAGAGGACATCTACTTAGTCCCTACCTACTTCGCCTCTGCAAGACTTCCCAAGTTAGGGAATTGTTCCTAATGGAAAGCTACATAAAGATGCAAGATTTTAGAGGAAGTTCAAATTTCCAAAGACACTCCCATGACCATTGATCCTCCTCCACCCTTTCATTATTACATGGAGACTTGTATCCCACCCTTGAAGTATAAATTACTCGGGTGGTATTTTTGGACCAAACTGGTTCATTTACAACATCCCTGATTCTCACATGACATGATTTAAGATTGGCAACATAAGCACCCCTAATTCTCACATGGCTTGATTTACGCTTGGCAACATAAGACTCCTAGAGGTTCCCTCCCATTCCCCTTAAATCTAGAGCAACAATCCATTTCCATTCCTGCATCCATATTGTTATTAGTTTAGGGGAAGCTACTTGACCTAAAAAGAAAATGTTTTTTTTTAATGGAGAGCAAGAATCAGATTTTCAAGTAGTTTGTACCATTCCCCACTACCAACCCAAGGGTTTGCAGCTATATATGTATTGTTTACCTATTCCCAACCTTCCACAAAAGCCAATTCCCTACTAAGGGGAAGGCTACTAGTGTAATAGCCTTCCATATAATAGACACATTATGAGTATTCTTAGAGGGATTTATGATCTAATCTTTGACTGTATTGGGCTCTATTCCAAAGACACTTACAAGATATTAGCTTCTATACATGTTTGGCTACCAAAGTTTTCCCACACGGATGTATATTCTTGAGACCCCTCCCACCCAAGTCTTTTGGCTTGACAACTGCTTGCCACTTAACTAGAGAAACTCCTCTTTTCGCTTTGTGTTTCTTTCCACTTAACCAAAGGAATTCACTCTGTGTGCCCAGGACACAAAAATGTGAAACTAATCCACCTCATATTTTCCAACCTCCCTTCAATAATAAAGGCTAAGGACATCCAATAGACTGGAATGGCCTTTAACACCGATTTGACCAAAGTGAGTCTTCTACCCCTAGATAGCCACTCATTACACCACACATTTATCCTCTTCTCCTCATTACACCACTCATTAGGTTTAAGATGAAACCCTAAATACTTAAGTCCATCTTGGAAATCTCTATGTTGAAAGGGAAACACTCTGAAGAAAGTATCATATTATCCTCATTAATACCCCAAAAATAGATAGACGATATATTTGGGTTAACCTTCATTCCTATAGAAGAGTAATACAATTCTAAAATATCCTTTAACTTAAGAGCATATCTTATCAACCCATCACAAAATAAAAGTATGTCATGGACAAAGAGATGGTGAGACAAAAATAGAGATCTTCCTAACTTAATACCTTTAAAGGCTAGAGTCTTTATTGCCTCTAGAAGTGCCTTGCTTAGTCCCTTTGCTACAATTAGAAACAAGAGTAGGGCTAAAGGGCACCCCTGATTGAGACCCCTACTTGTCTCAAAAGATTAGATGCTGAGCTATTGATAAGAACAACAAAGAGGACATAGTGGATCATCCAGTTTATAAAATGAACACAAACCTTAAGTGAATAAGCATGAATCTCAAATACAACTAACTAGCTTGATCATAAGCACTGGAGAGCTCCAATTTTACCAACATAGGTAATACTTTTTAGGTCTTGATAGAAAGTAGCCCTTCTCGAGCTACCCCTAACTCATCAAGAATTTGCCTCCCCAACAAGAACCAAAACTCCTCTTTTGATATGGACTTAGATATTAGCTTTCCACCTTCAATGTTATTATCTTAGCTATATTCTTTTATACACAATTTCATAAAGAAATGGGTTTGTACTCCTCAAAAGAGTGTCGATTAATCTATCTTTGGAATGAGAGAAATGAAATTGGAGTGAAAAGCAGCTGGTATCTTCCTAGTTTATCAAGACTCTTCAGTAACCCTTAGCAAATCATCCTTGATAACCTTAGAACATCCTAGAAAAATTCAATTGTCCTTTGAGACTTTTTCTAATAGTCTCTCATTATCCTCTTCTTCCACAAAGCTAGGAAAAAAGGAAGTCATTCTTACCACCTTAGATATGGAAGCCCTACTATATTCCTTATAAATGCCTTCAAAGTAATCCACCAAGAGCTTAGAAATATCGTGAAAACATGTAGTTGAACAAACATAATTTCTCCTATTCTTCGATATAGTATTCACACTTTTCCGATGATTATCATATTGATGAAAAATTTTGTTTTTGCGTCCCATTTTGAGAGCCATAAATCCCTCCTAAGTCTCTGTTTTCTCCCTGTCAACCAGGGTTTTTGTTGTTGTTGTTGTTTCAAAGCCTTCACTTGGACTTTAAAGACTTCATTAGGATATCCTATAATCTCCATGTTATAGAGAGCCTCTAATTGGATTTCTAAAGAGACATGATCTTGATCATCCTTAACTCTCTTTTGGTGAGTCCATTCTACAACTACTTATTTAATCCTCTATGGATTTGATTCAAATTGAACATTGGTAGATTCCCTAATTGAGCCATTAAAAGGAACCCTATTCTCTTTAATTAATTGGATAAACTCCTCCAACTAGGATGGATTGAGTTTGAAAGGACTAGGGGTTCTTCTTCCTTCCTTTGCCAATTGCATAGAAATTGACAAATGATCAAAATCCTCTCTCTAGTGCTACCTATTGTCTAAACCTGATTTGATCACCCATAACAGATTTATAAAGTAAAAAACTTGTTGAGTCTCTTAGCAATTCTATCAACCCCTACTCTCAATTTTTTCTAAGTAGGATTTGGATGAGTTGCAAGTCCCTAGATCTCAACTCTACTCAGAGTGAAATTTTGATTACCTTCTAATATAATAGTCCCCCACCTCAACAAATCCATTGCAAAGCTTCTGTCTCGGTATGCCACTATGTTTTCATAAGGCCCATAAATAATTAGAATTGTAAATTCCTCTCCTAGTTAGTGAGAAAATAAGACAACACCTATACTTTATTGAAAAGACATAGAATTAGAACATTTTTAAAAATCTATTCCTCTATCTTGTAATTAGACCTGTAGAATTGACCCACATGGTCAATTGAAATAAACTTTTAATCCCTCAAAATCTTTCTGAATTCACTAGTAAACTTTGAGTCCTCTCCCATGGTTTCTTGAAGCAAAATAACTATCAGCACAAGCCTTTTGAAGACATGATTTTTTGAGGTGGTGCCCAACCCTCTTATATTCAAAGAAAAACAGATCATGACCAACCCTCCTTTGGGGTTTGGTTGTTGTAATACTCCCCTTGATTGAATTCTTCTTCCTTGAATTAAATTTCCCCCTTTGCCTTTGCTTGAACAGTAACTAGATGAGATTTCCTTTTTGTATTTGGCCCTAAACCCCACTTGAGATCCTCCATACGCAATCCTCCTTTAGCCCTATGATCCAAAGGCCCAAAAGCAACATGCCGAGACCTTAAAGAGTACCTACATTGGTTGTAAAAAATAGTCATCCCCTTAGCCATGGAAGTACCTAGAATGGTCCTTAGAAATAGTTACCCCCTTTACTGTGGAAGTACCTAGAATGGCCCTCATAAATAGTCATCTCTCAAGCATGGAAGTACACTGGTTGTCAAATGACCGTATTCTCCTTGTTGCCTAGGGGTAGGTGTGAACAAGACCTAACTCCTAAACCCTTCCCACATGCAAGGATTAATTGAGACCCCCTAGAACCCCTTGGCCTTCTTTGTTTGCCCATAGATCCTTGAGAATTATAGACAACTAGATTTGGCCATTTCTCTAATTTAGAATTCCGAGAAACCTCATTATGTGAAATCAAAGAATGAGATTTAACATTGGACTTACCCCTTCTTTCATAATTGAAATTTCATGAGGTTCACCCTCTGTGGATTCTAGGTTTTGCACGGATCATAGAGCCATTTTAGGCTTTCCATGGACTAGCCACTAGAACTTGAGCACTCAATTCTAGAAAACGCATATCTACTTCAATAAAAGCACCCAAACTATTACCAATTTCACTAAAGACTTAAATAACTAGCACTCATGGGGAGGACCAGTAGATTTTACCCACATTGGATGCACATTGCATTGTTCCATACTTGAATAGAAAAATGATTCCATCGTTGAATGGATAAGGGTGAAGAACCACATTCCAGTGACAGTTCAAGGCTTTGTTTGCATCCATCTCTATCCTAAAAACAAATGCCATCCACCCTTAGGAGAAAATGTAGAAGGTTATAGAGTATACCTAATCAAAGGATCCCACTCAACATTCAACCATTGTTTCAGGGTTTTCTCACAAATAGCTTTGCTATGAAACTTCCCTACCAAAGATTGACTCGCTAACTCAACAACTTGGTGCATTTTCACTTCATCACTCCTTTTAGGTTATCAATGGAGTTTTGTGTTTTCTTCTCTATAAGTTGAGTCGAGCCACCACAGTTTGTCGTTGAGCCAAGTCACCACAGTTCGTCATCAAGTCGAGCTGCCACAGTTTTCCATCGAGCCGAGCCAAGCTGCCATATTCCATTGTCGAGCTGAATTGAGCTCCCGCAGGTCGTCAAGTTGAGCTGATCCACCACAGTGCATTGTCGAGCTGAACCAAGCTATTAGAGTTCGTAGTCATTCCTCCATCTGTGCCACCATAGTTCACCATCGTGGAGCCACATAGAGTTTGTTGTCGAGTTTCCATAAAGGA
>SNQJ01S0012111.1:83556-102365 GCA_010110895.2 Picea sitchensis | reverse complement strand
TCAGGAACCCCCTTCTTTCTCCCCCATTCTTGATATGCAAAGAAACACAAGGAAAGTGGAGGATCTTCCTTCTTCAAATTTTGTAGTTATCTGAATGGAGAAATCCACATGGAAATAACCAACAACATAATATTCAATGGAATGCAACAATCGTAATTACGAGAGCACAATAATCCTCTCAACAAACTCAATTTTATTAGTTGCTCAAATTTGTAGTCTCACCTCATTTACTAGAATAGGTACAATAGGAAATAATCGTCCAGAAAATCGATCCCTCAAGAAACTACTAAATGAAAGAAAAGTGCAAGAAGATCTTCACCCCCGCATGATGCCTTACATGTAGAAATTCTTGACCTCAAGAACAAATAGGAAGAGATCATAACTCAACATGCCACCTTTAAACAAGAAAACGAGATACACATCAATTCATGGGCACAAGTGCTTTGAGGGAAGAATTCTCCCCACCCACTTACAACTGTTGAAGAAGTGGTACAAACTAAGCTCATTGAGGAGCGAACCAGGCAGGCAAAGGAGTTGAATCTTAAAGTGAGGGGTCTCCCTTTACCTCATCCATCTCCAGACTACAAGGAGGTCGAGGCTATGTTTCTTTGAGATACCTTGTTCCTCTTTAATGTGGCCCTCAATAGGGCTTGGCTTGGCTTTGAATCCACTCTTTTCCTTTGTTCATGACTTCAACTAATCAGTTTCAAGTCCTTAGAGCCAGGTGGAAGTTGTTCTCTCTCCCCAACAAGATCTTTCTAGATGAAAATCTCACCAGATCTCAGGTTGTGGAGCTCAAATGCTTTAGGGAACTGGTTATGTCAGCATGATAAGTAGGGAAATGGGTAGTCATTTGGAACCTTAGTGCTGTCATTCGAGACTCCTTCCCACTTGGAGGGAAACCTCGATCTGGAGCTTCCAAAGGACAGACCCAACGAGAGAGGTGTTAAGGGTGTAGGCATATCCATTAGTTTCTAGAATGACAATGGATCTTTTTGGTCATTACCGTGCTTGATGTATGATGCTCTTAGGTTGTCGGACATCCTCTTCGTCATCGAGACCCATGCTAGCCCTCTTCGGCCTCTCTCGAACACTATAGATTATCGTTGGTTTTCAACTTATAGACATGAGATGAGGTTCTTTGGTGGTGTTAGAGGTCTAAGTGGAGTAGCTTGCTTAACTAAGGACTTCGTTTGAAGCAAAGTTTCTATGGTAGCCTAAGATGAGTTGGCCAAATTTATGTGGATTTAGGTCAAAGGCGTATTCTCTTTATTTAGAGACATCTACATTGTTTTTTACTACTTCTCGTCAACATCATCACCGTTTGTTGTCCATAATGATTACAATGGGGACCCCCTACAGAGACCTATATATTGGCCTTATTCAATATTCAACAATTGGGATGGTCATCCTCCTAGATAATTTCAATTTTCAATGCTTGCACTAGAGCTCTCTAGATCACTCTTCACGATTGGTTTGAAGATGCTTTTTGTACTCAAGAGGTGGATCCCAATAAAGTGGACTTCACAGATTGTCAGACAATATGCTTTAGGGCCCATTAGAGCATATGGAAAGCACCTTCTATGGCCTCATCATCGTTTTCTGTCCATACTAATTACGATGGGGACCCCTACAAAGACTTATAGATTGACATTATTTAGTATTCAACAATTGGGTAGGTCATCCTCCTAAGTGATTTCAATGCTTGCACTAGAGCTCTCTAGATCATTCTTCACGATTGGTTTGAATATGCTTTTTGTACTCAGGAGGTGGATCCCAAGAAAGTGGACTTCACAGATTGTTAGACAATGCTTTAGGGCCCATTACAGCATATGGAAAGCACCTTATATAGCTGAGGGAATCTCATGAGTTGTTGATAGTTAATGGCCTTGACCTATCACTTCACATCCTTACCACATAGCAAAGGAACTAGTGTAGTTGACTATGTCATGACTAGCTTGGACCTACTTTCTTGAGTGCTCCACTTCTCCATAACCCCCATCTCCTTGGCTAATAATGTCTTTGTTTCCTTCTCCCTTCGGGATGATCTTCACACTTCCTCAATTCCATCTCATTTGGGCCTGCCTCAGACCACTATTTTTTTTTACGAGGGAGACCCAGACATCTTTTCAGCGTAGATCCACCAGATGCTTATTGAATCCATGTTATCATCTCTCAAATTTGCATATACTAAATATGATTGTCTTTCATTTGTCATTTGAGAAGAAATCCTCAAATCCTATCCCCACATCACTCGATCCACCTCTCTTTCCCAAAAACTGGCTCATGCCCCATGAACCCATGCTATGACGCATATCGCAAAGCTCTCCATAGCCAACTTAGACATGCATTCTCCCATGATCGTTGTTCTCATCTCAACCTTAAAATATCCCTACAGATGCCTCCTTCACCATAAGAAATGCCTCTTCATCTCATGGAGGAGACGTGAATTGTGTGCTTCCCTTCTCCATTCCCAAAAAAATGTATGGCGCACCATCTTCCCCCACCACTACCCCCTCTTGCTGGATCTTGATCCAAATTCCATGTTCTTCTATGTCCTTGGACATGCCTTGATTCAGGTCACCTGGCCCCTCTTCTTGCTATTTATTCTCATATCAAGATATTTGGAGGGTATTTGGGTGATGAGTACAAGAAAAGCAACAAATGAGGAAGGGTTCCAAACATAGTTCTTCAAGCACTATTTTCATGCCCTGGATTACCACTTGGTTGTCTTGTTTAAACTTTAACCCTGTTGCTTGTACAATTTTTCCATAGGCTTTGTTACACCACACTATTTATTGGATCCAAAAATTGAGTCCTAGTGCAGATCCAAACAACTACAAAATGATCATGGTGGGCCACACCTTCTCCAAGCTCTATGTTATGGTTCTTCATATGAATCTCTTTAGTAATCTTGTGAGGAGACTCCTTAGAGCTAGGGGGAAAGTAGGGTTTTGTTTCTCACATTAGATCACTGATCTAATGTCTATTGTTTCTTTGTAGACTTCCATAAATCTTTTGACTCTGTTCCCCCTGAAGCATTGTTCTAGAGACTTAGAGGCATCAATATTTCTAAGATACTCTTGACTACCATTATGTGCCTGCATGAGTCGGTTCTTGGTCATTTTTGCATTGCACATCGGATGTTTGACTTTATCTTGATTTATGTCCTACTCTTCATTGACGATGTGTTACACTTGGCCTCATCTCCGAGGGTGTTACAAAGACAACTAGATGCTTTGGCACTTTTTTGTGATTTTCAACAATTGAAAGTCAACTTGGGTAAAACCATTTCCTTTTCGGAGGAGAGGAGATTCAAATTACCAACACTTATACTTATTTGGGGGTACAATTCTCACAGCCTCGCTTTACTCTTCAAATTCGTGTCAACAAAGGTTACCTCTCTTGAGAGATAGTGTTTCTGTCGACGTTTTTAGGGCATTTTGTCCAAGATGTTTCCTATGGATTTCCTTATCCGACCCATAGTTCTTTATGTCTTAGAGGTTTGGGCGCCTTGTTTACTAGAGTTCGATTGGGCTTTAGTCGAGAAAGTGCAGATCCTTCTCCTTCGATGCATCATTAGATGCAAGTAGAAAATACCCCAACACAACATTCTTGCAGAGTTTGGTGCTCAACCCTTCCAACGTGAAACTATTTTCCTCGTTGTTTCACTTTTTCATTACTTTGGGAGTTTTGTCGACTAAATGAAGTGTCGAGACTGGTACCTGTACTTGGCCTATCGCTCATCGGAGTCCATTTCCTTATCTAGTCCTTATGGTAGTACTAGGTGTTGGTTTGCAGGGATCTCAGACGTTTTGGAGTCTGTTGGTATTTTGATGGATCAACTTCCTCCATTCAAATACTTCATGGATGTGCTTGTCCACCTCTTACCTACTAGGCAGGAGTTGAACAGGATCATCCAAGATGACATTTATAGGTAGTTTGTGTAGGTCAGTTGGACAAACCCCCAGGTCAGGTTACGTCTGAAGATGGCCTTCTATGCTGAGCATTTCATAGAGGTGAGGGACAAAATCACTATCCAAACCCCATATACATCTTGTCATTCGACGCACTCTCTTTAGCTAAGGGCACCGAGAGATAGACTAATAGCAACATTGCTTCTGACTTCAGATCAATGTGGACTTGAGGGACCATATCCCCTCCCCAAAGACATTGCCAGACCAGATCCCTTACCAATGGCTAGACGAGATCATCTAGACATCAGTGGCAGGTTAACTCTTCCAGACAACAACACACTGGGTAGACTAGATCTTCTCTCATGTCTTCCTTGTGACACCATTCTATTCTAACTTTTCTTCATTCGGCATCAAATGTTAGGAGAGATAGATCTAGTGGACCATGACCTAGTTTTTTAATCCTTTCGCTTTGTGCATCTCCCTCCTATTGTGGCCACTTGCACTTGCAATCAAGGATTTTCCATGTTTTAGCATAGATCTCAGGCTTTACTTTACTTTCTTGTTCTTTATATAGGAGACATTTTCGTACTGCTACTTTGTATCGACATCATTGTACTTAGCAGTCCCAATGACCTACTTTTTGGTCATTTGTTGGACATTAATATAATTATTTTATGTTATCTTATCTTCTTAACACACCTCTTTCCTCATTTTTCGGCGACCTCTTAAATGGATTCCCTCTTTTGAGCTCCACAGAAACCACTACACTAAACACTATCCTGAATCTTCCACTTTCCCTCCTCTAGTTCACCAACCTCACTCAACCAACTTAGATTCTACCAATGAAAGCCTTCATCAACACTTAGAGAATTTAAAGTGTTAAACAAAGTATTTTCAGCATGCAACCATAAATCTTCTTCGAGGAATCGTAGCTAAAGATCTTCCACTTACTGGAGAAGGTGATGATCCAAGAAAGCTAGTTGATCCTTCTATATTGAGACAGGACCTTCATGACCCTAGAAAGTTGCTCTTAGTGAGATTTTATTACCTTTGTCCATTTGAAATAATGAACTTGTACCACTCTTGACCTATTGATGCTCATGGTCTAGTCACATCGTCTCTGCCCTTGTGCCTCCTATCAAATTGGTTTGTGCACCTTCAACAATGCTATCCTCCACATGTAGAAGGTGTTGAATGGATTAGTTCGTGAAGTTTTGGATTTTCTCTAGGGGGTTAGCCGAATAGTCTACAACATATTTGACATGTTGGGTACTACCACAGATCCATGCCTTCCTTTGGCCATACACTGGCAAAACCGTAGCTTCAATTGATCTCTTACTTGTTATATCTTAATCGAAAATAGTAAATTTTATTGCTAGTTCTCATTTTTCATATGGAAAGAAAGAAGAGATTTTATCATCTGTTCTTGGCAATTGTTCCTCACCTAGAAAGATAGATGTGAGTGCATCTTTATCTCGAGAAAATAAAAAGGTAGATGATTTGTCTAAGATTGGAGGAAAACCAATGCTCCCTAGTGAAATTTACGATGCAAAAATGGATTTAATGCAAAATAGAAATTTCACCTCTTAACTAGAGGTTTTTGACATTTGAACCCTGGGAATTTTCAACCTTGGGGATGTTATGAAATACAAAAAAAAACAAAAATGGCAGTGGACAATATTTCAATTCTTAACACCTGAATATTCTAGGCAATCCAAGAGAAAAGATATCAAAGTATTATTGATAAGTTTCATCCCTCTAGGGCATTCTTATCGTGCATAAACCAGATCTGAAAACTCTTATTTATAGCAGCAATACAATAGTAAAACAAATCTTATCTTCTTCAATTATGATGTTAAATCACTTAACATACATTTTTTTTCATGTGGTTCACAACACCAGATATCAGTGCTCGCTACTTCCACGGAACCCCCCCCCAAAAAAAAACCACGAGAGAACATAAGGAGGTTGAGTATTTTCATAATATTCGGGGCTCAACAACAAGAGCATCTTATAGACCCATTTAAGGGCACAACATATCACTCACAAGGAATTGAATCTGGGTGGGGAGGGTAACAATCATTCCTCCCAACCACCCAAGCTACATCCAATGGACAAATCACTTAACATAATTACCCTTAAGTTATGTCAAATTGACAAGACATACATAGCTGAAAATTACAAACCATGAAGAACATAAATGAATGAAAATCAAATCTACAATTTACACACATATTGGACAATTGAAAGCTTAATTAATATGCATAAGATGAAGTTCATGTACATACCATAGCCTTATCACAAGGCTCGTACAATCCACTAGTTCTCCAAAACCCTAGCTAGGGAAAATAATGAAAAACCCTAACTCAACCAAGGAGATCCAATGAGCATGAATCACTCAAGATAGTCCTCCAACCCAAGATGTCTCTTCCTCTTCTTCACAAAATACAACCTAGGGTTTTATCTCAAAACACTAATCTCCAAATCTCCATGGGATGAAACCTCAACACTAAACTTCAAGATGCTCCAAGAAGATCAAGAAACTTTAGCAAATCAGAGAGAGAGAGAGACAGAGAGAGAGTACAAAAAATGAAGATATAAGAGTGAGGATGACAAGTGTGCTCCTCCTAAGTCACAATTCTACAAAAGTGAATAAGAATGACGATAATGAATGAAAGGACTCTCTCCTTCCTCTATATATATGAGAGGTAAGGGAGGCCATCAATACAATGTGGGTCAATGACCTTAAAAGAAACCTACAATAATCACATGTCGGTTCACACAGGTAAAGTGATACACTCTAGGGGTACAAATTTCAAGATCCAAGGTGATATTGTACACAATAAGGACTCTAAGGTGATGTAGCTACATAATATGTGTCTACACACCTTCGCCACAAGCCCACATAGACTCCATCTCTCCTTGTAAGCCATATACTCCACTTGATGCACTCCCCTTGCATGAAATACTCTCGCAACCAAGGCATCCCTGAGCCAACTCCAAGCCTCCATTAAATAATTCAAGCTACTCCATGTTGTCTAGGGCCTGATACCCTCCTCCAAGATGCACAATGCTCCTCCTCCTATGTGGGGTGCTTTCCAAGCAAACAATCATCTCCATGTGGCCATCGTAAAGGATGTCACCCAAGTTGCCAAGAGAACTCCAACGCCCTGGGGAAGAATACAAAGCAAGAACTCATATAAGGTCAAGCAACCACTTAGTAAGCTATCTCCAAAGTGCAAATCCACCATGAACCATCTTCCATGTGTCAATCTATCTTAGACCATTTAGGGGTTGAACATAACATTATCGCAACTCAGGCATCCCTAAGCCAACCCCAAGCCTCCATTCAAGAACTCAAGCTACTTCATTCTATCTAAGGATCGACACCCTCCTCCAAGATGCACAATGATCCTCTTGCTAAGTGGGTTGTTCTCCAAGCAAGCACTCATCTCCATGTAGCCATCATAAAGGACGTCACCCATGTTGCCAAGAGAACTCCAAGGCCCTAGGGAATAATACCAAGCAAACATCCAGTTGAGGTCAAGAAATGACCGAGTAAGCTATATCCAATGTGAAAATCCATCATGAACCATATTCCATATGTCAATCCATCTTTAGACCATTTATGGATTGAACATACACCATGTACCCCAAATAGCATGAAGCACCCCCAAACATGGTGTAAACACTTTTGGAGTAACCCAAAAGCCAACACTCCATCTTTACAAGGAAATTGGTTACACCAACACTTGTCAACTCCCTCCTCGAGTCCACCAAACCTGCTACCTACAAATGTGTACTTGTTGCAGTCTTGAAATCAATCGCTATCACTTGTAAAGAGATTGTCACCCATGCTATCATAACAACTCGATCCTCCAAAGAACATTGACCACCTGTGAATCTGAAGGAACATAAACTTGGACCATAAAATCCATCATCCCTCAAGTCAACATCATGTATCAAAATCTCCTGAAACTACATCATGACATATCTAGGACATCTTATAAAGATAATCACATCTCCATACAAGATCAAGACACATGGATCACATCTATCAAAATTACAAAGATAGAAATTCCACAAGTCAACTCGATCCTGGAATTCTAAGCTCATGGTAAAGGTAACAACCTATCGAAGGTTATTGAGACCTTGGAAACATGAGAATCCCTCTCATGCACCTCAAATCCTTGAGCAACTGAAACAACTTGAAATAGGTCAACTCCCTCATCTAGAGAGAATCTTGAAGCCAGAGCAATATCATGAGCTACTTCCTCTGTTCAAGAGAAATCAATCAACCTTGTCACTGTACTTTACAATACACCTTGTCACTGTATTAGCTGCAAACTTGGAATCATTGTCAACATTATCCTCCATCAAGGTATTACACCTGTCCTCAAGACAACTAGAAGGATTATGGACATAAGATACCTCACATATCTCCTAGGAGGTATACTCACCCTGATCTGGGCAATCCTTGTTGAATTTTCATTAGTTTTGTTAACATTAGATTTACCATAGCAATTTAATATTCTTTTAACATTCAATAACCATATACTAAAATATATACGAATAGATAAACAAGCACAAGAAGACACAATGATTTATCCTAGGAAACCCTTCATCACAAGGGTGAAAAACCCATCAAACTTTTCCTAGAGAGAATATCCTTGCCAATACAATATAACCAAGAACTAGCTCTATCCACTAGAGCAAACCAACAAAGAAGAATACTTATCTCCACGAGAGGTAATCCAACAATGTAGCTACATGAAACCCTAGCTAGAGCGCTAGAGTATCAAGCCTCCACCAACATACCACCAAGGTAAAAGATAAACCCTAGCCAACTTGCGCCCTTCTTCCTGTTGATATTATGGTAGCTGCGGGAGGTATTAACCTCCATGTGTAACCCTAACAAGAATAGAATATTCTGGGAAGCAAGAAGAAACCCTAAAGCATTGGACATAACCCTAGAAGACAAGTCGGCTAAAGGAAATATTTAATATTGAGTTTTTAGCCTCCAGAATGAGAACTGGGCCCAGAAAGTTAAGGAGGAAAAGTATAAATACAGTACGCTAGAGCTCATTTGACACACATCTTGCAGCTGCAGAAATGTAAGAGTATGCACTACAAAAATTGAGTAAGTGTGCAAGATTGGAGAGTAGTTGTAGTTGCAACTACTACAACCTATATTCCCGGTTTAGGCTTGGAATTTTTATTGGTTATGGTTTGGACTTTCTGCCTTGTGTGCTAGCTCTGGAGAGAGGTACACTACATTGATTGGCTATTAGGCCTAGGGTTTGCTTCTGAAATTATTCTCTTTCAAGGTTAAGGTGCTCGGGTGTGGCTTCGACCTATGGTTGGGTGACAATATTGCTATATTGTCTACGGTTAAATGACCACACGTATTATTTATAATAGGTTATGGGCCCACACTATCTTTGGACAGCCTAACCACTAGAATATAGATAGGGAGGATTTTTCTCAGTTACAGTTGCAGTTGCAGTGAGTTTTTGTTGCAACAACGAAACCCTGACCCTCTTGTTGAGGCACCTTAAGTGAAGAGATTGACCTAATTTTTGGATAGCCTAGTGCACCCTAGCCTACTGCACCCCTTGGTACTCTCAGCAAGCTAAGACGTCAAGTTTGAGTTTTTGGTCAAAGTCAAAGGTTGACCAAGTCAAAGAAGTCATGACTTACTCTATGAAATCAGAAAATAAGTTAGAATGGGCTTCTAACTTTAGAGCATGGAAGACAAGTATTGACCTCATCCTTGCCAATAATAAAGTGTTGGATATCATGAAAGGAAAGATCGTGGAACCACAGTTTGAATAAGGAAAAGAGAAGGAACATCAGAACGTTGCAATTATGGAGAAGTTCAAGGACAACGACATAAATGCCATGAGTATCATAGTGGACTCTGTAAAAGACCACTTGATACTCTACATCTCTCATCTTGACTCATCTAAGAAGATGTATGGTGCCTTAACTAGTCTCTTCTCAGTCAAAAACATTGGACAAGTAATGAGTCTGAAGAATGAGCTTCGTGACATGAAAATGAATGATGATGAAAGCATAACATCATACTTTGTGAGAATATCTCAGTTAAGAGATCAACTACAAGCTATTGAAGAAATCATTTCAGAGAAGGAACTGGTAAATATAATACTCAATGGCCTTCCCAAGACATGGGATGCATTTGCCGCAAGCATGAACACAAGAAAGGAGTATCCCACATTTGAAGAACTTTGGACTTGTTGTGCATAAGAAGAATCAAGGATTAGCGCAAAAGAGAAATTCCAAAGGAACGATGATGATCAAGCCTACACAACAAAGTTCAAGAAATTCAAGAATAAGAAGTTTGACTCAAGGAAGAAACTCAAATCAAGAGAAGGATATGTCAAAAATACAATGCTTCAACTATCGAAAATATGGTCACTACAAGAATCACTATCCTGAGTAAAAGAAAAGGAAGGAAACACACGAAGCAATAGTTGCCAAAGAAAAGGAACCCTCAAAGAAAGTCAAACAAAATGAAGCAGATTTCTTCTTCAAGTCAAGGTACCAATATTCTTCCGTAACATAGTCCTTGTACATACCATGTTTACATAGTTCCTGTATATCTATTTCTTAGAAGATAAGATGGTCAGTGAAACAACACCTATGGAAGAATAACAAGATAAGGATTACTATTACGATGATTACTAGTCAAGTAATGTATCTGAAAAGATGAAATACGTTCACAATACTTGGTAACAATTCCTGTGGAAGCTATTATATAAGTAACAACTACCAAATAAGTCAAAATCATAATCAAACTTAAAGAGACCTAGAAGAAGTCAAAATAGAAAGAAGTCAACAATCAAGAGGAAATTAGAAAAAGACTTGTGACACTTTGCATAAGGCAATAAGGATGCAGACGAAAGCGTGGACTATCTTAGATGGAGTGAGCTGATTACAGAATTCCAAAAGAAGAGCATGCATTCATACATGAAGCAAGGATTAGGAGGGAACTAATCCTAAATGATATGATCCATTAAGGATTATGAAGTATCTGTCCATGTTCCACTTAAAAGTAGCATCCATGATAAACAACACATGTTCAATTTGACTCTAGAAGAAGTCTTCTTTGAAAATAAACCTTAAAGTATCCTTGGTTGTCCATCTACATCCATGATTCTAATATGAAAGGAAGAAGTTGGAATCTTTAGGGCATATAGAATAACCCATGGACCCAAGAGATAAAGAGAGACATGAGGAAGAACATGAAGACTCCAAGAAAGAAAGAAAAGCCAGAACAACCAATTACTATACCAAGAATCATAAGACTACCAGCTTGGTTTGAACCCACTAGAAGCAATCAAGAAAAAGAAATGGAAGTTGTGATGAAGAACAATGTATGAAAGACTTATGAATGGAAGCATTGCGAGATTCATAACTAGAGGTTCTCCTAGAAGGAGAAGACTATGATGATAGATTGTTCCAGTAAGCAGACATACCTCTACATGAGCCATTATATCTTCTACAATATCCATGGGTTGGAGTTTACATCAGATGAATGTAAAGACTGTTCTTCCCAACAGAGTAATTGAAGAATAAATGTATGTACAACAACCTCAAGGTTTTGAGGTATACCAGAAAGAGACCCTTGTATGCAGATGGAAGAAGATCTTGGATGGATTCAAACAACTTGGTGCAGAGCCTCTCATACACAACAAAAGCATGGTGAAAACTTTCTATGACAAAGGTAGTGTATCATACTGGTTACTCAGAAGTCCGGGATGATGGATTGCTAATCCATGACAAAATCTCATGATGGAAAAAGATGCTCTACTTGGATATGTTTCAGTTTGAGCTTTGCCACGATGTCATGAGCTAGCAGGAAACAAAAGTACTAGATTCAACCATGATATATTGTAATGATCAAATCTATGTGAAAGCCTTAAGAGAAAACCAGTGTCCATGACAAATCGAAGTACATTGAGATCAAGAATTATATTCTCCATTATAAAATCCAGAAGAGAGAAATGGTTCTCCAGTATATCTCCACCGATGAGCAGATAGCAGATATTTTGATAAAGCCTCTGTCCAAGATGAAAAGTTTGCGTGATTAAGAAACAAGATGGGTCTCATGGAGACAACTTCCTTATTGAAAAAGGAAGAGATTAATCCCAGGTTGGGAGGGAGCACTGATATGTTATCGATTTATGGACAATCGTTTTTCAGTTTGAAAAATGGTCCAGGATGAGCAGTTCCTTTCCATTTTGGAAAGTGGTTTGATATTTCTGACAGACATGCATTTTCCAGTTCAGAAAATGGTCCAGATCAGATAGTCATTTCGTAATGAAAATGGTTGGATAGATTGTTGATGTACCATATACAATGATTCCCCTTGTGGCCAGTGTGGGGGAATGGTCTAGTATTGTCATTCTTCTTGGCAGTCACTCTGAGTAGTGGTCAAGTAGAATGGTACACCTCGCTGGGCAGTCATTCTTTCGAAATTCACAGTTTTGAAGAATGGTTTGTTTTGGAGGTTGGTGCAGGACAATCATTTCCATTAGGAAATGGTCTGGACAGTCATTCCCTAGGGAAGATTCATTTTATTTATGTTGCACTATGATTAGTGTCGGAGGAATGGCCTAGTTAGGTGAATGGTCCCGGTTCAAAAATCAAGGACATGCATCCCCTAGGGCAGACTCATTCTCTCCAGGTTGCACTATGACTAGTGTCGGAGGAATGGCCCAGTTAGGTGCATGGTCTAGGCTCAAAAATCAAGGACAATTATTCTTCTATGATCGAGAATAATAGTCCAGATAGCCCATGGCTGATGTTTTACATTTTGAGGTAGATGTTCTTCCAGATCTCACATATCTGAGTGGAAGAATGGCCCAGATGACTTAGTTTATATCATGATATTGTTTTATGTAGGTTGATATCAGATGTTATGATTGCTATGGAGACTGTATGTCTCTGGACAATAGATGTATGCTACTATGGTGGATGTGTTCCACAAGTTGTGACTATGTGTCATTGATTAAGTAGTTGTGTGCTACTTGGTGTGGTTGTGTACCAGTGGATAGTAGATGTGTACTACTATGGATAGACACAGTTGTGTTCTATTGAATGACATTGTTTTGATTTCCATGTAGACTATCAGTAGTGTTGAAAACGATTATCAACTAGATGGATAGTCAGTGTGCTTATAGACAAACATTCTCCAGATGGAAAATGGTCCAGGACATTTATTCTTCTAGGACTTATGTATGGATTAGAAGAATAGTCTTTGTAGCCATGGCGTGGCTTCCAACATCTGTTGGAATAGTTATTCTTCTAGGAAATATGTCCAGATTAAAAGAATGGTTCTTGTATCACTCCGTGGAGTGAGTGACTTATTCAGTGTCATGCTTGATTACTCAGATGGAATATGGCTTCGAAAGATGATGCAGTTGATGATATCATATGACATTGATAGTGATGATGGTGCTCGTGATCTAATCATGAGATAGCCTGTATGGATATGATGATGCTACCGGTTGAATGGTATGTTTGTGCTCAAGACAATTTCTTTCAATACGTCCCTATCTAGGAGGGAGTGTTGATATTATGGTAGATGCAGGAGGTATTAACGTTCACGTGTTAACCCTGACAAGAATAGAATATTCTGGGAAGAAAGAAGAAACCCTAAAGAATTGGACATAACCGTAGAAGACAAGTCGGCTAAAGGAAATATTTAATATTGAGTTTTTAGCCTCCAGAATGAAAAGTCATCCTAAACAGTTAAGGAGGAGCAGTATAAATACAGGACGCTAGAGCTCATTTGACACACACATCTTGCAACTACAAAAATGTAAGAGTACACACTGCATAAATTGAGTAAGTTCGCAAGTTTGGAGAGTAGCTGCAGTTGTAACTACTGCAACTTGTATTCTCGGTTTAGGCTTGGACTTTCTATTGGTTATGGTTTGGATTTTCTACCTTGTGTGCTATCTCTAGAGAGAGGAATGCTACATTGATTGGCTATTAGGCTTAGGGTTTGCTTCTAGAATTATTCTCTGTCAAGGTTAAGCTGCTCGGGGGTGGCTTCGGCCTATGGTTGGGTGACAATATTTCTATATAGTCTATGGTTAAATGAGCACACCTATTGTTTCTAACACTTCCTTCCTTCATTGTTGGACTACTGCAACTGCTACCCTCCACAAGACCTGTGTTATGAGTGAGTGAGAGTGTGTGAAAAATGAGGAAGGGGTCACCTTTATTTATACTAGATTGGGCATGTGTCTTTTCCAGTAGGGTCGACTTGTCTTCTTGGAAAATATATTTTCACTTTGTCCTTTTGCTGTGGGGCCGACTTTACTTCTAGAGCATTATATTTATTCTTTTTTACTCTTTTGTGGGGTCGACTTCTCTTCTAGGACCTTCTAATTTTTTGTGAGTCTTCTTTGATATGCTCAATGGTTTTCCTCTGACTTCTTGGCATCTTCATCTCTAAGAAAAGTTGTTTCAAAGGTGAATACCTCCCGCTGCTACTAACAACATCAACACTCCTTCTTATCTAGGGAGGTATTCTTCAAGATGTTCTCCTCTGGTCCTCATAGCCCTGTAGGCTATGCTATGGTCCTTAGAACATTCCATGGTCATGCACACCATGCGAAAGGTAGCATCATCACGCCACACATGGATACAACCAATGTAGACATATCAATCTCGTCTAGGGGCTACAACCCACTAGAGAACACTAGGGATACAACTACATAGTGTGTGTGTCACCACAGGTCAACCCAACTCAATCCATCAAGGAGTACGACCTAGAAAATATCCCAACCACATGGGCTACACCCCAAGGGTTGTTGGGCACCAACCTAGTATGTCATCAGAGGTCAACCCAACTCAGTCCATTGAGGAGTACAACCTGGAAAATATCCCAACCACATGGGCTACACCCCAAGGGTCGTTGGGCACCAATCCAGTACAACTTATTAGTCCATTGATAAGTGTCATACTCAACTCAGTCCATCAAGGAGTATCGTCATAGGTCAACCCAACTCAATCCGTCGAGGAGTACGACCTGGAAAATATCCCAACAGCTTGAGCTGCACCTCAAGGTTCACTGGGCACCAACCTAGTATATCGTCACAGCTCAACTCGACTCAGTCCATCGAGGAGTACGACTTGGAGAATGTATAAGGAAGATGATCACTCGAAGCTCCAACCATAAACACTCCCTTTTAATGAGACATATATTCTCTACCATTCCAAGTTTTATCACGGAAGTACTCGAACTTCGACTTAGCAAGGGGCTTGGTGAGAACATCTACAATCTGCTCATCTGCAGGAAGGTATTGTACCAGTACTGCTTTCCTCTACACCATATCTCGAATGTAATGGTACTTGATCTCAACATGTTTCGATCTGTCATGAGATACTAGATTCTCTAAGAACTTCACACAACTCTAGTTATCGCAATGAATCATGGTGGGATCCAACATCTACCCAAACAATCTTGCAAGGAGCTTACGAAGTCACATTGCTTCACGTATTTCCATACATATTGCAATATACTCGGCTTCTACGGTACTCAAAGCCACAAAAGTATGCTTCTTTCCACACCAGGAAACCATGGCAGACCCCAAATTGAAGCAACACCCAGAGGTTCTCTCCCTTCCCAATCAAAATCAACATCTCCCTGCAATCTCATGTCAATACTAGAAGCATATCTCAGGCCATATCTATCTGTGCCTCGCAAGTATCTCAACACATGCTTTGCAACTACCCAATGCAACTATCTCGACAGACTCATGAAATGGCTAAGTGCACTCACTGCATAGCAAATATCTGGTATGGTGTTAACTAGATACATCAATGATCCAATCAACTATCTATACATAGTCGGATCAATTAGGTCTGAATCGAAAGAAGGCTCACTCAACTTCTTTAGATTCGACACCATCGATGTGGCCATGGATTTACAGTCCAACATCCCAAATCTCCTCAGAATCTCAATTGTATACTTCCCCTGATTTAGGAAGATCTCATCAATTTTCTACCACACCTCTAGTCTCAAGAAATAGTGCATCATGCCAAGATCTTTCATTTCAAATTTAGAGGCCAACTCACGTTTGCACCAAACAATGAGGTTCTCTGCTCCGGTGAGAAATAAATCATCAACGCACAAGATCAAAATCATGGACTCACCATAAACAATCACATAGTACAGGTTGGCATCAACAACACTCTTGTTGAAACTCAAACTCATTAGGTATCCATCAATCCTCGCATACCAAGCTCGAGGTTCCTGCTTGAGTCCATACATGGCCTTATTCAACTTGCACACATGGGACTCCTTCCCATGAGTCACAAAAGCATTAGTCCAGTCGATGTACACCTCTTCCTCAATCTCTCCATTAAGGAAGGCTGTCTTCACATCCATCTGATGTAGTCTCGAACCCATCGTTGAAGCAAGGGAAATGATCATCCGAATGGAGGTGTACCGAGCAAAAAGAGAAAATGTCTCCTCATAGTCTATCCCTCTATCTGAGAGAATCCTCTAGCCACAAATCTCACTTTGTGCTTCTTGATGCTTTCGTCAACTGCATGTTTGATCTTACAGATCCACTTCGAAGTCACCACAGACCTCCCCTTAGGTCTCAGAACAATATCCCACACATCATTATTCATGATGGATTGATACTCCGCCATCATGGAATCTCTCCATACTTGCTTACTAGATGCCTCCTCATAACAAGAAGGCTCAGAGTCAGTGATGTGGCTCATCACTGCAACATAGCTCGAGAATCTCTGAGGTCTCTTGCTCTCTCTGAAAGTACCACTGGAAGCTGCAGGTCCCTCTGCCTCTTTCAAAGTCCGACAAGTCCATGCGGGCCTCTTCCGGCCTTTTGCAATACATCAACATGATCAACAGGCTCAACTGTCACCATGGGCTCAACTGGCTCCCTCTGAACTAGTAAAGGGTGGGGNGGGGGGGAGAAGACACCATCTCCTCCTGCTTCTCACTGTCAATCTCCATGTGAGATCCTCTAGATCTGCTAAAGGCTACCTCCTCCTCAAAGGAAACATATATGCTCACCTCAATCTTTCTTTGACTTAGGATGTAGATCCAATATGCCTTTGAAGATTCACTGTACCCAACAAATGTACCCTTCCTTCCTGAAGGGTCTAACTTCGTCCTTTTCTCCTTGGGTGCATGAATGTATACATGATGCCCAAATATCTTGAGGTGTTCAACCTTAGGCTTCACTCCGGTGAAAGCCTCCTTGGTAGTCATGTTCCTCAAAATCCAAGTCTGAAGATCACGTAGTAGAAGTATCCACTCAAGGAAGTAATTGTCATAGTCCCACACAAATCTGAATGCACCAGGTCCAAGATCCCCTTGCATCTATTGTCACTACCCGAAAAATGTCCCTTGGCATTGTTGCCAAGAGCATAACCTCTGCAAATGCCATCATTCTCTACACGGAGCATTGGAAGACCTGCCACCATCTTCCCTAGAGTGGGAAGAGATCTATAATGAAAATGAGCAAGTCAACTATGCCATAAATCACTTAGACTGATAGAATCATGCACCAAGGCCTGAACTGGTCGAACTGTCAATCTGTACAAACTCCTTGTCTGGTCAGACTGCTTTATGTCTTAAAATAGAGACTATCTAATATGTTGCCTTATGCAACTATCACTATCGCTCCCTCTCAAATCTATCACTGGTGACCTACCTTCGTGGTAGCCTGCCCAAAACGATAAATAATAACAATAACATCTCCATGGCAACCTCCATGGAATTTAACAAGATAACTTGCTCGGAAAAAAATCAGCAAACAAGAATATCTCCTAGAGGAGATCAATTTAGCTTGCAAACAAGTGCATCTCATAATGATCATAACTTCAATAGATAAATATGTAACATAAGATCACAATAATGCTATAACAATGAGAGGCATATCAAAACAATCAAACATGGAGTCTTCACTTCTACGGAGGGTGCATTGTTTATCTGAATGTACTAGATCTGAGATCCTTTGGATCTACATATTGTTGCTTGGACAAAAGATCCCTTCTCCTGCAAACACCCTTATGTTAGTGATACAATTTTAAACATATACAAGTGCATACCTCAAAAATTGTAGCATCATCCAACTTGTCTTCTAATCTCAAGGCTTGCATAACTGAGAACTAGCAACTGGAACTACAACTGCAACTGGCAATGCAACTATAACTGGCATGAAGAAACTATGTAATATACCAGATATAAAATGTATGCAAAACAGAAGTAAAATGCTAGTAATGGAAGAATAACAACAATATAACCAAAACATTCACCACAATAACACGAAAATTATACAAGAATAGCAACAAAAATAACACTTTGAATCTGAAAGAAATGTTCACGGGCCTCTTCGAGGGGGCAACCTCCAATTGAGAAGAGCTCTATTACAATAATATCCAAGCTAGGGTTCTCATACCCTTGACTCCTATTTATACTAAAAAGAAGCATCTAGAGGAAGATCCTTTTAGAAGCAGAAGCTTCTATTATGATCCAGGTGGATATTGGTGGCCGGCCACCCACCTATTACACTTAGACCCCCACCATTGCTTCTTTCAGTTTTTCAGTTTCCGCACAGTTTACTATTTTTAGCAGTTTTTCGGGTCCTGAACTTCCGGAGCCGTTTTGAGGCCTTAATCGACGTTTTTTGGGAAAACGAGAGCAACATGGATCATAGATCATGTTGCTCACCCAAAAGTTGTATTCCTCGGATAGGTCTTTCTAACGAGGTATGGAACGCATCAAATGGAGATCGTATGCCAAAGTTACATCCCCGGGAAGTTGATGTACCAACTTACCCAAACGGGGCCCATAGTCTTGGCATTTCATCTCCTAGG
>SNQJ01S0012111.1:48585-74360 GCA_010110895.2 Picea sitchensis | reverse complement strand
CTACAGACAAGGGTTTGCCCTATGCTATAGCTCTCTGATATATGTGTGGAGTCCAACAGTAGTACTCAGCCCAATATCTCAGGGCACTAACTAAGGAGGATAGACCGTACCCTTAGCCGTACTACCCGACTACCTAGGTACTAGAGAGTATCTTCCCGAATGTTGTTCTCAGTGACACTATAGCAGTCAGGCGGCCGATCGGTTTATCTAAAGAGGGTTTCAGGGAATCTAGGTCGATCCGTACACAGGTGTTGTCTGATGCTCTACCACTCGAAGGGGTACCAACAGGGGTTACAAGGGTGGCCAACAGATGTGCGCTTAAGTACCACTTGTATTTCCTGTGTGTATGAATCCCTCAACCGTAGGTTTATGCGCGTAACAAAAAATCTATGTGGCTTAAAGACGTCGGAATATGTCTCTACCCTGAAAAAAAATTAACCCACACTTTCTGCCAAGGAAAGTGCTCTGATACCACTTGTAATATACCAGATATAAAATGTATGCAGAACAAAATTAAAATGCTAGTAATGGCAGAATAGCAACAATATAACCAGAACATTCACCACAATAACACAAAAATGATATAAGAATAGCAACAGAAATAGCACTTTGAATCTGAAAGCAATGTTCACGGGCCTCTTCGAGGGGGCAACCTCCAGTTGAGTAGAGTTCTATTACAATAATATCCAAGCTAGGGTTCTCATACCCTCGACTCCTATTTATACTAAAAAGAAGCATCTAGAGGAAGATCCTTTTAGAAGCGTAAGCTTCTATTAGGTCTTCTTACATCCGCTTATTCTATTTTATTGAAAGGCCTTATTAATATTGACCTTTATTACATCCGAATATATTGTTCTACCTATGTGCGTGTGAGGACCCTAACAAACTGCAACTGCAACTAGAAATTTAAACTTTCACCAAGTTGCAATCTGAGACCACCAGGAGGTGCGCTAGGCTAAGGCGAGTTGATCTAGGAAAAAATGAATCTCAACGTCCTCCAATAGGTTTCTCAATGAGCTTGACAAGGTTTAGGTCTGAGCAACAACAAACTGCAGTGACAAATCTTAGCAAAATCTTCCTTCCAGTGTTTAGATTGTTTTGAAGGAAATCTGCTCTGATACCATGTTGAATTTTCATTAGTTTTGTTAACATTAGATTTACCATAGCAATTTAATCTTCTTTTAACATTCAATAACCATATACTGAAATATATAAGCACAGATAAACAAACACAAGAAGACACAAGGATTTATCTTGGGAAACCCTTCTTCACAATGGAGAAAAACCCAACAAACTTTTCTTAGAGAGAATATCCTTGCCAATACAATATAACCAAGAACTAGCTCTATCCACTAGAGAAAACCAACAAAGAAGAATACTTATCTCCGCAAGAGATAACCCAGCAATGTAGCTACATCAAACCCTAGCCAGGGCGCTATAGTATCTGCCCTCCACCAACGTACCACCAAGACAAAAGATAAACCCTAGCAAGGGTTATGAGGAAACCTTAGCCATCCTACGCCCTTCTTCCTTCCTTCATTCCTGGACTGCTGCAGCTGCTACTCTCCACAAGACTTGCACTATGAGTGAGTGAGAGTGTGTGACAAATGAGGAAGGCATCCCCTTTATTTATACTGGACTGGGCAGGTGTCTTTTCCAGTAGGGCCGACCTGTCTTCCAAAAATAATATTTTTTCAGTTTGTCTTTTTCTTGTAGGGCCGACTTTACTTCTGGAGCATTATATTTATTCTTTATTACTCTTATGTGGGGTCGACTTCTCTTTTGGGTACTTCTAATTTCTTTTGAGGCTTCTTTGATATGTTCAATGGCTTTCCTCTGACTTCTTGGCATCGTCATCTCTAAGAAAAGTTGTCCCGGAGGTGAATACCACCCGCTGCTACCAAAAACATCAGCAGTCCTATATGCTACCGAGCCTCCTACAATGTTTGGGTAAGCCATCTTGAATTCCTACAAGTTGGAGTAGTGTTATCACACAAATCTACACCAGCACCTGCACTACATGACTCTCTGTTCGAACTGGTGTTTTTCCAATCTCACGGAGGTGTCCCTAGGGGTTGTATGCTTTTACCAAGTGAATTGATTGGCGTGAACTCCAATTTGATTAGCACACAAAAAACTCGCTCTTGACATGCCCAAAAAGAGTATAAGAGCAAGGATAAATTTATTGTAAAACTCAAGTTGGTTGAGATAAGATTCATAAGCCAATTACGACAGTGAAATGGAACCAATGAAATGGAGAGAATATGTGCCTTCAATGATTAAGAAATCAATGTCCATTCAAGATAACTAAACCACTGGAAGGCAACTAACAACTATCCAACCAAGAGAATCCAAGAGCTAGAGACGTGGCATAGTCAAACAAAATTGGTATGTTAATCAAGAGATCAAATTGCATCATAATGACAACACATAACATGCTGTAATTGTCCTGCTAGTATACAGTTATGGAAGCAGTCTGTGGATCTGGACGATGGGAGGATGATGAGAATTATGTTGCTGTAGTCTGCTCAAAAGACACTGTCTACCTTCCTCTCATCCTTTCAATTCTATATATGTAGAAGCCACCGCCAAGGGATTCAATTTGCCCTAACTGCTCATGGAAGAAAGCATGAAAGTTATGCTAATATTTATCATACTCTAAATGCATGTCAACTGTGGTTTTCTTTGTTGTTTGGATGGCTTCTTGCTGTCTATGCCAACTTCCAAAGGTAAAACTGCTGACTTACTTTCCAGGGAAAAGAAACCTATATGCTTCCCCATCCAAAATCATTTTCGTGACCTGTTGTAGCTACTGGTCATCAAACACAACACTAAACCTGCCAAGAATACTCTCTTCCAGTGCTAATATTGGGTAAAGGACTGGTGTTTTTTTCCCAAGTATACTGTATAAACCAACAAACTGATGCTATTTACTAGCTTTAATCGTTGGAAACCTTCCTGTAGCTACTGATGACTGATTGCCATTGTTTTCCAATGATATAAATTTCCTGAAACCATTCACCTCCACGCTTTGCTCTTACCTAAAGCTGCTATTCTCCCATTTACAGTGAAAACTCGCTGGAAATAGCAACGTTTAATGTTGGATTTCCACAGTAATTCAAATGCACATCTGGAATACCTGTTATCACAACTACCCCCCTTTAAAACCACACTTTATGAGTTGCAATCATTAAATATTCAGTGAGTACACCTTATAATCATTGTGTTGTCACTAAAGCTTGTAATGAGCATGCTTCAGAATTTGCATAATTGTTTAAAAGGTCAAGAATGGTAGTAGCTTCTGCTACAAATAGATGAGGTTGTATTAAGGGTTGAGTTTAATAAAAATAACATAACCATTTGATCTAGAGTTTCTAAAACATCTCTTATGCTAATTTTGATCAAGGAGAATCGAATTAGGATTTAAAGCAGGAACAGGATAAAGAAGTCAAATGGAAGTTGACTTGGCCTTTTCTGTTTAACAAACATAGTAACAACAAGTTCACTAAGGCTTTTTTGCTGAAGTAGAATTAGGAATAGCAATTAGGGTTTTTGACTTGTCAAAGTTATTAAATCACTTTAGGCTTTTTTCTAGACCAATTAGGGTTTTTGACAAGTCAGACTAAGCCAGAATGACACCCAAACATGAAGATTCGAATTAGGGTTTTGGAAAGCAATTTAGGGTTTTAGCATGCAATAATATAGAACCTCATATAAATAGAAGCTTCCCAACTAGTTGTCAGTGATCACATGTCACACAGAGAGAACCATCCACCTGCTCAACGTTTCCCTTGACTCATCATCCTTCGCCCACCATAACGTGAAAACCACTCTACCACTGCACACTTGGAACCATGACATCACAACTTGTACCTACCACAAATATAAACTTCCAAATATAGACATGTCCAAAATAGTACTCCAAAATAGTACTCTAACTCAAAAGACCAAAAAAAGTAGAAAAAGTAGGAAAGATTGAAAATGAAGGTAACCATTGTGAGACTGGTACCAAATATAGCACGTCTAAAATTATACATTGCTAAAAATAGCAACATCTCGCATGCCGTTGAAAGTAGCTCATTAGATTCACTTTTTTGCAAGGAACCCAAATATGTGCTCATAAGTGACATGCAAGCCCTGAAAAGCACACTGCTAAAAGTAGCAATGTTATGAAACTACTTACATGTCATTTGAAACAAGCTCATCAACATTGAGAACTCGTGAGGACCAAGAATATGTAAACATCTTTGACATGTTGGCCCCAATTCTCTGGCTCCTAGAAAAAAGCAAAACTACTAAAAATAGTGCAGTTTTTTGCAATTTGATGAAATTGACTCTAAAACAAGCTCTCGTCATTATGAAGATTTGGATGCACATGTAATGGAACTAGTCTGATGGATTCTTACTGTATCTTAACCCTCTGGTTGCGTAAGCAAATTTGGGGGTTAACAATGGTGACTCAAGGTGACAACATTCCCATTTGGGATGGCAAGAACCACCAAATCTCTGTTATTTGATGCTCTGAAAACTTATACATGGGAATCTGGGATGTATCCAAGTTCTTGTCCACTAGGTAATGGAATCAAATGCATGGTGCCCTCGGTTGATCAATTGGAATGAGGACCAAATCTGCATGCCCATTTGCAACTAGAACATGTAACCCACTTAACATGTATGCTTCTCCCACTAGAAAATGAGCCGAAGTCAACAGCTTGGAGAAAGCCACTTGGTTAGATGCCAATGATGAAAACACCTGCCAGTGATAAATTGTGAAGGACAGAGAAATGCAGAGAGAAAAGAATAGTATATTCAAATGTATGAAGAAGTACAGAACAGAACTGAAGAGGTTAAGCCGTCAATTACAATGTAAGATGGTTGAGCTATATATGCTCAAGCAAGACAAAAATAGAAAGTACAACTGTCCAGTACAGCTGGCAGTGTACGGTCATACTGTTGAGGGTACAATATATTTAACACTCCCTCTTAGACTCAACAGTAATGGAATCAAATGCATGGTGCCCTCGGTTGATCAATTGGAATGAGGACCAAATCTGCATGCCCATTTGCAACTAGAACATGTAACCCACTTAACATGTATGCTTCTCCCACTAGAAAATGAGCCGAAGTCAACAGCTTGGAGAAAGCCACTTGGTTAGATGCCAATGATGAAAACACTCGGCCAAAGGATAAATTGTGAAGGATGGGTGAAATGCAGAGAAAAGAATAGTATATTCAAATCGTATGAAGAAGTACATGTAATGAAATCAAGAGGTTAAGCTGCCATCATAATGTAAGATGGTTGAGCTTATATATGCTCAAGTAAGACAAAAATAGAAAGTATTAACCTGCCCAGATAAATTAAGTAGCAGTAATGTCATAATCGTTGAGGGTACACATATTTAACACTCCCCTCTTTAGACTCAATACCATAATCAAAGACTGACTATGCCTATAAGTTATCTCTCGAAGTCAAAACCTGACTTTCCTAGTGGCTTGGTGGAAAAGACGAAGTTGATCTCTAGAACACCAAAATTGAAGTGCAATGTCACTATTATTGACTAACTCACGTATGAAAAGTAAACACATTGACACTCTTGGTGGAACACATGGTTCTTGATAATGTAATTGTTGAAATGTTGTCACTGAAGATAGGAGTTGGATCCTTCTTTGTATGTGACATATCTTTCAAGATTCTTCTCATCCATACTGCATGTCAATATGTTGAGGTTGCATGTTATACATATTCTTCCTCTTCAGAAGATATTGATACAATCGGGTCATTTCCTTCGATGCCCATGAAATCAGGGTTGTGCCCAGTTGAAAAACATACCCTGATGTTCTTTTCCTGTCATCCAAATACCAAGAAAGTCACCATCTCCAGGTAACTCGTAGTTGATTACACCGCATGTAGTGTACCATAAACCAAGATGTATGTTCTTCTACATCTCAGTATTCCAAGCTTCATATTTCCACAGAATCCTTGCGATTCCATGAATCTGGAAACATGGTTGGTTGCATACATAATGTCCGATCTAGTTGTTGTAAGATACAACAAACCGCCAACTAGGGTTTCTTTGTATAAAGTAGAGTCCAATCGGTGGGACCTTCTATCCGTCTTCTACTTAATTTTTGTGCCTAGTGGTATGGGGTTTTTTGTTGGATTGCATCCTTCCATGCTAAACCGTTTGATGATGTCTGATGCATACCTTTGCTGATAGAAAAAAAATGCCTTTATTGGATCGATGAACTCCTAATGCCTAAAATATTCTTTACATGATGCTAAGATCTCATTTCAAATTCGGATTGCATGGCATGTTTGAAAACTGTTAGCTCTAGATTTCCTCGTAATCATGTCATCAACATATAAATATACAATTAGAATTTTACCACAAGCCATTGATCCGCTTTGGTATAAAGTGTTATTCATTCTTGACTACAGCTTTCACTTTGACTGACAGGGTGTCAATTCTCGGGCCGCACTAAGCTTCCTTTGAGCTTGCTTCTGCTTCATACAAGGCTCTCTTCAACTGATATACTTTGGTTGTGTGCTCTTGGACTTCAAATCCGTGTGGTTTATTGACATAAACTTCTTCTTCTTAAAAATCCATTTGAAATGTCAATTTGACATCCATTTGATAAATCTTGAAATTTCTGAAGCATGCAAATGTCATGAACATTCTGATGACTTCTAGTATTTCTACTGGAGAAAAAGTTCACCATAATCAATACCTAGTTGTTTTGAGAATCCTTTGGAAACAAGTCCTGCCTTGTAGTTTTCAATTTGCCATTTTTCATTGAGTTTATTTTGTAAACCCACTTGACACCAATACTCTTTTGTGTTTTGGCAAATCAACAAGATCCCATGTCTTGTTCTTCCTAATGGAGCTGGAATTTCTCTTGGTTCATTGTTTTGAACCTAACAGTTCTTTGGTCATTTCCCTTAAAGGATGTAGGTTGATGCATGGCATTAAAGCAAAAACTTCTATGTTGTTGAAAGTCATCCAACCGTTGATGGATTTCTATCAAACTGAAGTCTCCTCTCCATTCTCGGTTCAGAGAATGATTCTACTAGAAGATGAGCTATCCCGTGAATTATCTGGTGGTCCTTGGACTTGCACTCTTGGAGGAATGGGTTGAGGTAATGGATGTTCTGAATTTTCTGTGCTTTCAGAACTTGGAAGCAATGGACAGTCAAAATCCATTACTACCAAGTTCTGAAAACACAGAAATTGGTTTTCCAAAAATTGTACATCTCTCACGAGAATTAATTTCTTGTGGATGGGATTGTAAAGCCTGTATTTTAGGAGGTTTTTCCTTGATCAGAGCTGAAAAATAATTACATTTTCACTCTCACAATGTTTCTTCCCATCTCTTGGCGGTATGTGTGTATATGCTATGTAATCCAAATGTCCTTAGATGTTTTGCATTGAGCTTTGTCCTAATTCCAAGATTCTTGGGGAACTTTCATCCGTACACTGGTGGTTGGTGATCTGCTCAAAAGATAGACTGAGTACGCTCCGGCTTCAGCCCAAAAAGTATTTGACAAATGTTTTCTTTAAGAAGTGTTCTTGCCATAATTATGATGGTCCTGGATTCTTCACCACTCCATTCCAGTCGCGGAGTATATCTTGATGTTGCTTCTGTACGATGATGTCTTGAGACTTCCATGCGTGAAAGTTGAAAATCGAGTTGTATTCTCCTCCTCCATCCGACCTCAAAATATTCACATATTTCCCACTCACTCGCTTTCGTGATTCTCGCTTTGAATTCTTTGAATTTTGTAAACGTTCTAGACTTGTGTCCGAGAAAAATATGGATCTATTTTCGTATCAAGCCATCAATAAACGTTAGAAAGTAAAAACTACTACCTATTGACTTTGCTTGCATTGGTCCACATAGGTCAAGGTGAACAAGTTCAAGATGTTGTTTGGTTTGATTGGAAGACTCATGGAAAACTTGTTCTTTGTGTTTTCCAAGCATGCAAGACCTGCTAATGGGGATTTTCTCTTTTAAAAATAGGTAGACCTTTGACCCATGGAGTTTTTCTGAAGTAGACTTAGACTCCCAGTCGGTAGATGTCCAAATCTAGTATGCCAAACCATTGTTTCATTCATGGTTGTTGCATTCTCTGCATAGGGTTGACTCAGATTTGGTACCGAGGGTGAGGGGAGACATCCTATTGGGAGTCATATGTATTTCAGAAATTAATTTCCTGCTCGGGTTTCTATCATAGATTTTACAAGATGCCTCAAAAGTACCTTATATCCTTTTCAATGAGTTGTCCTACACCTAACAAGTTATGTTCTTTTAAGTCTGGAATATGATAGACATTAGATATGTCTTTCTTACATTCCGTCAAGAATGGAACAGTTCCTCTTCCTTGAATTTTGACTAAATGATCATTACCAAGAGTAATATCGTAGGAAATTGAAGAATCAATGCTTGAAAGTAAGTCTTTGTTAATTGCCATGTGATTGTTGCATCCATCGGCCCAAAGAACTTCGTAGGGTCTTCGGGTTGTTGTCTGGGCTTTCAGGTGGCATGAGAGAAACATACTCCGCCGAAGTTGTTTCCCTGCGGTGATTTGTCAAGCATGTGCTCATTTCAGATCCGACTACCGCTTTCCTGCATTCTGATTCGTAATGCCCATACTTTTACAATAAAACATTGAATGTTGGATTTGTCATTCAATGTTCTCCTCCGCCTTTGAGGCTGGAAATTCGATGTTGATTGTATTGTTGATTTCTTTGACCTTGGAAGCTCCCGTGGAGTGGATATTGTTGTCTATTTTCTCCATTGTTATGAGGGTTACCCCGAGTGTTCCCTCTTCCTCTACCCCTTCCTCCGCCTTCCTCTTCCTCAATGAGAATTGAGATTTGAAGGCATTTGAGATTGACTAATCTGTGAGATGCAGTCTAGTCCCATTTGTCACCAGAGAACCAATTAACTCACCTGTTGAAAATCTTGACAAATCATTGGATTCAAGAATGGCTGTTACAAACATTTCAAATTTCATGGGTAGAATTCTGATAATTTTCTCAACAATTGCTGATCATGAGGGTTCTTACCAATTCAATTCGTTAACGACTGTTCACGATTCTGCCGACTCGTCATGAATCGATTCATGCTTCGGACTCCCCATATCCTGAGTTCAATCGCGGTCCACAAGGACCCAGCTTAACCGCTTTTTACCTGGCTACTCTTTGGTAGGACGCTTTGAGGATGTCCCAAGCCTGTTTGAAGTACCATCAGGATTTTGAAAAAAATCGAATCATCCAATCAATTGCATCCGTAATTTTGCTTCTGTTTTCCTCTTGGTCCGCAGAGTTGCCTCGGCGCAATCGGCATTTGTCATGGCGCTGAGGGCGTAGTTGGATCCGTTCTACATAGCCGAGATCCATCGTTCCAGCGACTCTTGTGCTTCGGTGTGAACTAATTCTATTCAAGAGAATTCAGAATTCGTAATTTTACCAAGAAGAATCGGACCTCGAATGGGCCGTAGATTGTCGGGTTTCCACTTTCATCTTTTAAAATAAAAAATAGAGGGAAAAATTTGTATTTACCTCCAATCACAGATATTACCACTCTGCTAATGGTTGATGTGCCGATGGTCAGAGCAGGGAGCTTATCGTGTTTGAATTGGCCCTTGGTCTCCTTCAATGTGACCACATGCCTTGTGTTAAAGCTCTACAGACTTTTCCGCTTTGGCTTGCTAAATCACCAAATGCTAAAAATCACTTTGACTTTCTTAACGGTCCGATTTGCGTGGATCGATTGGTCCGGGATCTTATCGGGATTTCATTAATCGATTTCGCTACTTTTACGTTTCCAGGTTCTTTGCCTCCTCGATTTCACGGTCGTCGATATTCCGATGGCGTGTTTCCTTTCGAGACTTTCCTATTTCGTTGATTACAATTTCACGTCCTGAAGAACGGATCTACGGATTCTCCTCATGATTTCGCGATATGTTGTGTCCTGGACCTCTTGTCTCCATGATCCGCGAAATGCCGAATCCCGAAAGCCGATGAACTCGCTTATCAAGACTTTTCCCAAAAGCCGATCTCGCCACGCCATTCCTAATAGATGGACGGGCTAGATTTGCGCTTTAGGGATTTGGTTTGAAAGAAAACCCGACCGCTATTCTCGTTTCATGGGATTAATCGCTGATATGCCGATGGCGCTTATCCCTTCTGCGGACTTTTCCGAAGTCACTGGATTTGCGCTTTACGGTCTGAGATGACGCCCCATGCCCTCCTTCTGGATATCAATGACTATGATGTCTGCTGGATACAATGTGTCTCTGGCTATGGAAACGCTAATGCCGGGAGTAGTGGCCCGCTGTCCTTACGTTGTCCTACCAAAATGGACGGCCGAGATCTTATCTACTCGTGATCGCGATTTCATGAAGTGGCTGCTCTCACCCTTTGACAACTTGAAACCCCGACGCCAAATGCCGATTTTGGCGCCATAAGTTCACCACGCACCACAAACGGACGATCGAGATCGACGCTATATCAGCAGACGCGATTTCAAGGAAATACAGGTCCCGCTGGTGTAATGGACTTAGAAAACCCCAACTCCGAAATGCCGTATATGACGATGCGATGAGTCGCTACCACCGTCTCCGGAATGGACGGTTGTGATCGCTTTCATGATTTCAGCGGATTTCAAGGTGATCGGAGTTTTGGAGTGCAAGACTTTTCTCGTCCAACTCCCGATTTCTGATTTGGCGATGGAATAGGATCTCGCCACGCGGTTCTTGATGAACGGTCAAGATGACATCGGGATTTATCAAGTCAAAAGTCCTCCCCAGAGGAAATTCCACACGACTAATCGTCGCGTAACTTCTGCTGATCTTAATCTACTGTCGGACTCCGTGATCAAGATCTGGACGGGTCAAATTCTTTTCATTTTTCTATGGCCTCCTCACCTTTCCGGGTCTAGTTTCCTTTCTTGGAACCGCTTTTCCTCATAGGATGAATTGCACGGCTTCAATGGTTGTTCTTCGCACCTGAGATGCGTTCTTTAATCTTGTGGAAGAAAGATTCGTGAATATTTCAAACATTTGAAAGAATTTCAATGCATTTCTTCGTTATCTGCTACAATCTTTGTCAGATTTGAGCTATTTTCAAAATCTTTAAACGATTCCGAAATTTTCCTCATTGAATCTTTAACGAATAGAGGCGAAATCTCAAGTTCTTTAAACTTCTTTCATTATGCTTCTCTTCCTCACAATAATCTTTGATCGTCGGTTCTTTGAGAAAAATTGTGCAGGTTTCTTCTCAAGGTCGGCCTACAGATCTTCTTCATCACTTTATCGCCTCTGCAAGCTTGTTACGCTGATCTTTAAAGAGTAGTGGAGACAGCCTTCCAAACTTTGTGAAAAGTCTATGACGCATGCTCTCAAGATCCGCGGAGGCTCTAATACTGGTGAGGATCGAAGCCGTTCCGACCGTGTGAAGAGGCTTTACCGTTGAAGCTATGATACCATGATAAATTGTGAAGGATAGAGAAACGCGCAGAGAAAGAATAGTATATTCAAACGTATAAAGAAGCAATGTGTAACATAACTCAAGAGGTTACCACAATTAGAATGTAATTATTATTGAGCTTATATATGCCTCAAGTAAGACAAAATAATAGAAAGTACAACTGCCCAAGCATAACCCAAAGTTGTACCTACCATAACGTTGAGGGTACAATATATTTAACAATGTACCTGAAGAGACTCCACTATCATACAATGGCCCTGGGTTGTATGAGCACAACACATCAGTGTGAAAAATGAATTGAAGCCAAACATAGATGAAGCCCATCCTATCAGGTCCCAATAATGCCCAGTTTTGTTAGATGCGAGGTGGCTGCCAATGAGGCTAATGACTATGAAGGCACTCTAGCTTTTGGATCAATCCTCAGATGATGTCCTAGAGTAAATCTACAAGATCCCAAGTGTTATTTCTTTCAATGGAATCAATCTCCTCATCCATTGCTTTTATCCAGGCATCCTCTAAGGTATGAGCACAACACATCAGTGTGAAAAATGAATTGAAGCCAAACATAGATGAAGCCCATCCTATCAGGGCCCAATAATGCTCAGTTTTGTTAGATGCGAGGTGGCTGCCAATGAGGCTAATGACTATGAAGGCACTCTAGCTTTTGGATCAATCCTCAGATGATGTCCTGGAGTTGATGAGGAATGATCTGCTAAGAGAGGCTATGATGAAAACCTTTCCATCAGCACGAAGCAAAAATCATTAAATATACCATCAAGGGCCATATCCCTAAGGCTAGATGAGGAACTGACCATAGAGGTTGACTCAATGAAGTACATGAACTAAGTCATGAAGAGACAAGACCATAAGATGACACAGGACTCCTCCTATTGTCTCTCCAACATTACCACACCTACTAGACTAAATATTCGCACCAAGGCAGTGCAGTGTATGGAATAATGCCCTCATCTAGGCTTGACCTAAACTGCTCTCTCAAGAAATAAGCAGCTGTCATTTGATATCAGATTTTGGGAATTCAACTCAAGACAACATTAGTTGGCTTAAAAGGAAAGAAACGGGGAAAATCAAGGACCTACAACTGTTCATGCAAGTGCTGAACAATTTATTATGCTCTGAAACTCAAGAGAGCTGACATAAAGCAGAAATAATTGGCATGACAACAATCTGAAATAAAAGACAGTAGGCTGGAAAAGAAAATCAGTGAAAGGAAAATGGTAAAACTTATGACAAGTATACTATATAGTATAAACCAACCCTCCCAAAAAAAAACTTGCGTTTTTAAAATTATATTTTCCGCTTTATTTTTTTTAATAAAATTTAATCAAGGCCAAAAAGCTCTTATTCCAGAAGTTTGTCAAACCTGCCATGATCGATCATCATAATCAAGCGACCAATACAACCCTGTAGACAAGTGATTTATTGTGCAGGAAAGATCAACATAGTCAACCCTCCAGTGCAGTCAATCACGAAATCTCTTAAGACAGAAATATGTATTCATCCGCTTGCCGGTCACACAACCCAGTAGGTCTGCTAGCCGAAACACAGAAAACGGTCCCTCATCAGTGATCTAGAAGAAAGTAGAATAGCCAAAACTCTTCCTTTGCCTATGCCTCCATCATCTTTATCTCAAATGGATCATGACTAAATCCTAATATCCAAGCATGCAATGATCATCCTAAGGATCTTCTGAAGAACTAAATTTGAATGCGGGAACTAACTGCAAGGAAGATCATCTTTTGGTTGAACCAAAAGTTACTCCCCTTGTTGCAATAGTAACTCATTGAATTGTTGTTGGAACACCGATGGGATATGCAAGGATAAACTCTCCAGCTGATTTAATTCTGCACGGTTGATTTGTTGCTCTTTTTGAAATTTATCATCATCACTGGAAGGGATCAACGAACCGAATTGTCAACTTGGCTGTTCATCTTCGTCTTCCTGGAGCTCTGCTTATGGCTCAAGTGGTGCAACTAGTTCATAGTCATCCAAGCACGAGTCATCTTCATCGTCTTCATCACTGTAAACTTCATCACATGCAAGGTTTCTGCTATTTTGTTTCATTTTAGCATCAAAGAATTTTTGCACTACAGAAAGCTTGCCCTAAATTTGTTGGGTTCTCACTCCATAAGATGGAATGAAACTTTGAATCAAAAGAAATGGCATAATCGAGTAAAATGTTTCTTGGTAGGAACGAGCAGTGGATCTTACGCAATGTTTTGATAAATCTGCCGTGAAACTTGGGCAATTTCATCTTCTCTCTTCTTAATGTCTCAAGGTGGTGTCGGTGGATCTTACGCAATGTTTTGATAAATCTGCCGTGAAACTTGGGCAATTTCAACTTCTCTCTTCTTAATGTCTCAAGGTGGTGTCTTTAAGGGGTCGTATGCTGTTATCAAACTAACTGATTTGCGTGAACTCCAATTTGATTAGCAGACAAACAACTCGCCCTTGACATGCCCAAAAGCAGTGAAGAGCGAGGACAAATTCTTAGTAAACATCAAGTTGGTTGAGATCATATTCCTAAGCCAATTAACAGTGAAACGAAACCAATGAAATGGAGAGAATATGCACCTTAAGTAATTAAGAAATCGAAGCAAGTGCATTCAAGCTAACCAAACCACTGGAATACAACTAACAACTATCTAACCAAGATAAATAAAAGTATTAATGTCCAACAAATTATCACTGAAGTAGGTCATTGGGACTATTTTAGGTACAATGATGTTTACTCAAAGTGGGAGCGCTAAAAAGACTCCTATATAAAGGCAAGAAACAACAAATAAAATAGCAATCTAATCTAAAAACCAGAAAAATGACTTCAAAGAAGAAGCGACCTAGGAGAAAAAAAGAAAGAGAGATGCACAAGATGAGTGGCTCTTTAGCCTATGGCACCGGTGGTATGAGGTCCTGGTCCATTGGATTCATCTCTCCTAGCATTCGAGGTTGAAGGAAGGAAAAACAAAATGGATGTCTGTCCAGTGTCCAAAAGAAGAAGCGGGCGAGGAGCTCTAATGAGTGCCGTGTTGCTGCCTGTAAGGATCCGCCGCTGAGGTTTGGAAGATATCATTTGGCAATTGTACCCACTGCTTGTATGCGGTCTGGTTTGGTGGCGCCACTGGGGTCTCATAGAGGCGGGGATAGAGTTCCGTGTCCTCAATGGTCTGGAGTCATCTCTGTCCATCTGCTGCTTGGTGCCCTTATTCGGGCATAGAGATTCCAGGAGTTAGAGATGAGACATAGTTGAACCAAATCAACTTGTTAATCAAGAGATCAACTTACATCATCATGACAACACGACAAACATTAAAAAATATGAAATACCAAAAATCGGCAGACCAAAAAAATCACAATTTTTCGCCACATCGGCAAAAAAAAATCGCCGATGTTATCAACTCTCATTTCGAGAGCTAGAGACTAGGCATAGCTGAACCAAATCAATATGTTAGTAAATAGATCAAATTACACTAGCACAGTCACATAATTGTAGTTGATCAACGCTGAAACATTGATAAGATGAAAATAATCCTTAAAAGAATATATTAAATTTTATTATTGATTAACAAATAAATTGTTAAGCTTCATTTATCTGGTGTTAATATTTTAATTTCTGTTAATCACTTAAGTGGCAATCAGTTAGCTATCAAAGTAATTTTTAAATATGATTAGGTAAATGTAAAAAAGTAAACACATAAACGGATATCTTTATAATAGCTAGGAAGTTAATGATTGAAATCAGAGCCATTTATTTGTGTGACTACTAAGAATATTCCAGCCATATTTAATCCTGTCCATAGAAAACTTATTAAACACTAAACCCCTATTAAATCTGCCCATTGTCAATAGGTGTGCGCCTTTCGACATAATTACAATGACAACGCATTACATACTACAATAGTACTAGTAATATGCCGTGATGGAAGTAGTCTGTGGATCTGGATGGTGGGACGATGATGAGAATTCCACTGCTGTAGTCTGCTCAGAAAACAGTCTAACCTTCTCTCAACCTTTCAACTCTGTATATGTATAAGCCACCACTAAGGGAGTCAATTTTCCCCAACCGCCTGTGGAAGAAAGCAAGAAAAGCATGACAATATTTGTCATACTTTGCATGCATACCAACTATGGTTTGCTTTGCTGTTTGGATGGCTTTTCTTGCTGTTTATGCTAACTTCCGAAGATAAAACTGCTAACTTAATGTCTAGGGAAAGCAATCTGTATGTTTACCCATCCAGAATCATCTTTAGTGACCTGTTGTAGCTGCTGGTCATCAAACACAAGATTAAACTGGCCAAGAATACTCTCTTCCAGCACGAATATTGGGTAAAGGATTTCTGTTTTTTCCCAAGTATACTGAATAAACCAACAGACTGCTGCTATTTATTAGCTGTAATTCGCCGGAAACCTTCTTGTAGCTGCTGTTGACTGATTGTCATTGTTTTCCAATGATAGAAATTTCCTAAACCCATTCACCTCCATGCTTTACTCGTACCCTGAAGCTGCGGTTCTCCTGAATATAGTGGAAACTTGCTGGACATAGCGATCTTCAGTGCTGGATTTCCATAGTAATTACAATGCACATTTGGAATACCTGTTATCACAACTACCCCCCTTCAAAACCACACTGTTTATCAGTTGTAATAATTAAATGTTCACTGAAAACACCTTATAATCACTGCGTTGTCACTAAATCCTGTAAGGAGCATGCTTCAGAATTTGCATAATTGTTGAAAAGGACGAATGGGAGTAGCTTCTCCTATAAATAAATGAGGTTGTATTAGGGGTTGAGTTTGATAAAAATAACACAACCGTTTGACCTAGAGTTTCTAAAATATCTCTTATGCTGATTTTGATCAAGGAGAATAGAATTAGGATTTAAAGCAAGGGTGGGATAAAGAAGTCAAATGGAAGTTGACTTAGCCTTTTCTGTTTAGCGACCTTTTCTGTTTAGCGAACATAGTAACAACAACTTCAAACATAGTAACAACAACTTCATTCAAGGCTTTTTGGCTTAGATAGAATTAGTATTATGAATTAGAGTTTTGGACTTGTCAAAGTTAGCAAATCACTTTACCCTTTTGTCTAGACCAAATTGGCAAGGTGAATTAGGGTTTTTGAAAAGTCGAACTAAACTAGATTGACACCCAAATACATCGATTTGAATTAGGGTTTTGGAAAGCCATTTATGGTTTTAGTACAAGATAATTTAGAATCTCATATAGATAAAAGCTTTCCAACTAGTTAACACGTGTCACATTGAGAACAATCCACTTGCTCAACTTTACACTTGACTCATCATCCTTCATCAATCGAAAAGGAATCCACTTGCTCAACTTTACACTTGACTCATCATCCTTCATCAATCGAAAAGGAAACCACTCTGGTACTACACACTTGAAACCATGACATCACAACTTGTACGTGTCGCAAACAGAAATTGCCAAATATAGACATGCCCCAAAAATAGTCTTAACTAAGAAAGTAGAAAAATCAACAAACACAGGAAATACTAAAAATAAAGGTAACCACTATGACATTGTTGCCAAATAGAACATGTCTAAAAGTAGACATTGTTAAAAATAACAATATCTGGCATGTCGATGAAAGTCAAGTAATTAGACTCGCTTTTCTACAAGGAACCCAAATATGTGCTTAGAAACGATATGCAACCCTGGAAAAGCACACTGCTAAAAATAACAATGTCGTGAAACTACTTACATGTTGTCCAAAACAAGCTCATCAACATCGTGAGCTGGTGAGGACCAACAATATATAAACATATTGGGCCCCAAATCTTTGGCTCTTGGAAAAGAGCAAATTGCTAAAAATAACAGTTGCTTGGAATCTGATGAAACTGACTCTGAAACAAGTTGTGGGCATTGTGAAGATCTGGATGCACCTGTAATGGAACCAACTTGATGGAATCTCATTGGATCTTAAACCTCCAGTTGCACAAAGAAAATCTGGGGTTTAACAAGTAGGTGAGGGCATATCCATACTGAAACTGACCACAACTCTCTTTGAATCTAACTCATCCCGTGTCTTTGAATTATCCTTTGGAGCAACAACCTCCTCTCCCTCCTCAATCATTGAAGGAGAATCCTATGAACTAGAAGACCTCACATCCTCATCAAATATCATATCTCTGCTCACCATAGTCTCCCACCATGTTGGAATGTTGATCACGTAGGATGTAGGAGTATCACTTTATCCATCAACACAAGATGTTATCACAACAACCATAATAGGTTATGAACTTGTCTCCATGGCATCCCACCACGCACGCCCTCAAACCTAGAAGGCCCTTCCAGTCTCCCACTAGAATGTACAAGTGTTATTAAATCAACGAGTAACCTCTAAAGGCCATGCTCTCTCAACCCTCTAGCCAAAGTCCTTGGACTAGCTAGACTACAATCACTGATGGTGCACTGCTATCCCTAAAAAACAACTATCCACTGTACATATGTCATAAAAGACACTACAAGAAGATTCTTCCTCAACTCTGAACAAATAGAATATCGCTCAACTCAAGAACATCACCTAAAGGCATTTGAAAAGAAATGGAGTCACAACTCCTCTCATGAGATAAATAACATCATCACCAAGCTTGACACTCATTCCTCCCTCTTGCTTTAGAAATCTATTGAATTATAACTTGTCATATGTCATTTGTCTTGAAGCTCCATTTTCCACATACCACCCAACACTAGGACCAAAGCCATATCCATCTTGGAAAATTTTCAATATGAAGGAGATCCTTCACCTGTCATAGGTGAAAAACAAACTGGCATCTATGGAACAAATCAACTACTTATCGCAGGTCCTCCTGAGAATCTTACCTGCTGAAAATAAAACCATACCAGTCAATAATCACATAGATCTACCACCTATTACTGGCAACCCTTGGAAGAAATCAACCACCTATCATGGGTGCTCCCAGACATCACACATGTTGAAAATACAAGCATAACAACCATCAATTTAGTAGATCTATCACCTCTCATCACTAAAGAAATCCATCAAAACTTCTCACTTTCACATGCTTATCTTAAACACACTAGGGTTTCACACCCAACCAAAGTTTTAAAACTCGATCTACTCGAATTGAGACTTCGCTGAGTTGATTGAGTTGACTCAGTTGGTTTAGTACCAAACTAGTTCGACTTGATCGAGTCTATACCTACTTAGTTGAGTCGTACCTTACGGGTTGGCGGTGCATATCTCAAGGGTAAACTTTGTTTTTTTTTTAAATTACAACTAATAACTAATTTCTCTGCCTAAACCCTAAAACCTCATTACAAAGAGACCCCCCATTTGCCTCACACCTCTCTCATTGAGCGTTTGTGAGCATTTAGAGTATTTTTTAGTAGCATTGAAGATTGTGACTTAAAGTGGCTTTGAGCTTGTTTGGCAATCCTTGTGGGCTATTTGTCGTGGATTTGGAATCTAAGATAGGGGGCTATAACCTATCTTCAAGCTTGGAGGAGGATTTGATTGTATTCTTGTGCTCGTTGATCTCATTTCGTGGTATGTTAAAATATTTTTTTCATTAAGATTTTAATATTTTAGTTATTTTTAGTCAACCAAGTCAGTGCCAAGTCTAAATTGACCATTGGTTGATTTTGAGTCTGACTTTGAGTTTTAAAACATTGCACCCAACAACCTCAAGCTCCATCTAACACCTCTCCCAAGTATGTTTAGCTGAAATACAAGCTCCATCTTACACCAAGAGTGATCTTAGCCACAAAATCGCTCATACAATGTGGAAATTTCTAATGCAAAAATGATTTTAATGCAAAACATCATTTCCCCTCTTAACTAGAGATTTCTTGTATTTTAACCTTGTGAACATTGAGCCTTTGGGCTGTTATGATATACAAAACAAAACAGTAGTGGCAACAGATGATATTTCAATTCTTAACACCCCAATCTTCTAGGCAATCCAACAAAAAAGATATCAAAATGTTCTTGATAAGTTTCATCTCTCTAGGGCAATCTTATCATGCAAAAACCAAATCTGACAACTCTTATTTATAGTAGTAAATACAACAGTGAAACAACCTTTATATTCTTCAATTATGATGTTAAATCACTTAACACAATTTCCCTTAACTTATAAATTATATCAAATCAACAAGACACATATAGTTGGAAATTACAAACCATGAAGAATATAAATGGATGAAAATCAAATCTGGAATTTACACAAGTCTTGGATAGCTGAAAACTTCATTAATATGCATAAGATGAAGTTTAGGTAAATAACAAAATATTATCACAAGGCTAGTACAATCCACTAGCTCTCAAAAACCCTAGCTAGGGGGAACAATGAAAAACCCAGTTGAACCAAGGAGATCCAATAAGCATGAATCACTCAAATCAAATAATATCTCGTTCTATCAGTTCAATTCAAATAAAGTAGTTCTATCTTATAAAACATTTTGGATTATATTGTGTTCCATCATTTCTACTCAAGAAAACTAAAATATATTCACTTCTTGGTATTTAAGTTCAAAGTTATGTCGAGTCGACTCATTGATATGGGAACACAGATACTCAATTGGGGATTCAGATTTTTTTGCAGTGAGTTTTTCTCTAGCGGGATATTAGGAGAGCATCCAGAGCTACGAGTACCAACAGAGCAGCAGATGAGGAAGGGCTTTAGGCTGAGTTCCTTAAGTAGGGTGTTCGATCTCTTGAGTGTTATATTGCCGATCTATTTAACCAAGTGGTATGCTCAAGATTCCCCCCCTCTTGGACACGACACGTTATACATCCAATCCATAAATCAGGGGGTACCGATCCAAATAATTACCGGACTATCATGGTGGGTTACACATTCTCCAAGCTTTATGCCACATTCTTACATCAATGGCTCTCTAAAGAGATGGAGAGATGTCATCTCAGGGCTAGAGGGCAAGTTGGTTTCCGTCCAGACCACTAGACGATTGATCACATCTTCACACTTTGAGCCATTATTGAGGAGGCTCATCATCGCTTTTCAAAGGTCTACACTTGCTTTGTAGACTTCCGAAAAGCGTTTGACATTGTTCAGTGATTCTGTGACATTGGTATATTTGAGACCCTTCTATTGACCGTTATGACGTTGTATGAGTTGGTTTCAGGCCGACTCAGGATGGCACATGGTCTTTCAAACTTCATTCAGAGTACCATCGGGGTTAAACAGGGGTGCCCTTTCTCACTGACACTCTTCGAGATTTATATCGATGAGTTGGAGTCCTACCTTCATGAGCATATCTAGGAGGGAGATGGCTACCTTATACATCAGTTGTTGATATCCTTACTCTTATTTTCTGACGAATTGGTTTTGATGGCCTCCACTCTCGAGGGCTCGCAGAGACATTGATGCACTGGCCAGTTTTTGTGACCTTTCGACAATTGACAGTAAACCTAGGTAAAACCAAGGTTCTGATCTTCAATGCATCAAATAACTCCCTTACAAACTTGCATTTCCATTAAAAGGGGGCGAAGATTGAGATCACTACAACATACACTTATCTAGGAGTACAATTCACGGGGGCCCGTTTTAGCATGCGATAGGCCCTTCCACCGAGGATCAGTAAAGGGTACGGTTCCTTGGCCATCATCAAGAGATAATGTTGTTGAAATATTGTAACTACAAAGAGTATTCTATTTATTATTGATTTATTATTCATTAGATCAATCCCCTTTTATGGATTTATCATGTCGGGCATTGTAATTGACCAAATCCCCTTTTGCGGATTGGTCAAACCCTAATTTTATTATGCAAATTGAGAAGTCGGCCGCTAGGCTAATTAAAGTGGTTTTAACCACTCAGAAAGACAAGTCGGCCTTGCCCAGCGAAGAGACACCTTTTCAACACCTGCCAGTTTGTATAAATAAAGGAAGCCAATGCCTCATTTGTTCACTCACTCAACTCACTCATCTAGTGCACAAGTATTGAAGGAAGCTGCAGTTACCAGTTGTCGGAAGAAGGAAGAGAGAGAGGTGCATTGCTTAGTAGAGGATATTCTCTAGTGTTTGGTTTATTGTCTTGGCATTGTCTTGGCTATCTATATTAAGGAATTTTTTGCTAGGTTTTCTTCCCCATGAGGGTTTCCCAGGATAAATTCTGTGTATCTTGTGATTGTGTTTCTCTCAGTGATTCTATCTATGTTATGGTTATCTAGTAAATTGAAAAGAAACCTAATAATAGATTAAACCTTAACAAATGCTTCTTAGGTTAGTTTCATGACATGTCGTCTAAAATCTACCTCATGGAGGTAATTATCAGACCCACAGTTCCATATGGCTTAGAGATTTAATGTTACGAGGAAAATCTCTCTATGGCTAGGGTAAACCACAACAGATGGAAATGACTACAGAAATCAACTCTCTTCTCAAGTATGCTATGAAAACAAATATGCTAGAAAGACAAGATAAAAGGCCTACCTTGTCCAGACGTTCGATGAAGTCCACAGTTGAGCACTTGACTTAAAGCAATATACCTGCAACTAGTCCTCAACAACCAAGCAAAGAAAGCATATGGTGATAATAAATGATGTTAGCACATTCAATAGCATAATCCATTAATAAACATGACAAATATGCCCATGGAATAATATTTCAAATATTTGCAGGATATCAATTGGAAAGGAAAATAGTATTTCTATTAATATATGATCATAAGTGAAAATGTTACACACTTCTGTGTCGGCACGGTTCAGAACCGAGAAACTAAGTTCCTTCTAGTTGGGCCTCCACCACTTGAATCCTCCACCAAAGGCAAACTCATAAAAGAGAAACAATGAGGTTCTCAATCAATAAGGGAAGAGCTTGGGGGTTGAACACCATGTTCAGACTTAAAGAACAAAGGGATGCAAACTCAATATGAAGTAAATAATTTCTCCAGAGTAACTTTGCTCTGAAAGTTGAATTCTTTCTCTCCTTTCCATAGCTCGGAATTGGCCCATTTATAGCCTTCAAAATGGAACTGAAGGGTTGAGTCAGAATGTTTCCAGTATATGGAAGGCCAAAGATCATAGATCTCCTTTCGTGACATGGAAACAAGACACTAATTTTCATTTTCTGGCACAAATCCCAATGTACACAGGCTGTAGTGGTGCAACCTGTGTATACACATGCTGTATAGTAGGCAAGATGCGTACATGTGGAAAAATATGTATGTTTAGCTCTGGATTTTACAAACATGGATGATAAGTCTGCATAGGGAAATGGAAAAAGACCTTATGTGCAAGATTGCATAGGGTGAGGCAAATCTTGCTATAATATTTAGTTTTATGTCCAATATGGGTTACTTGATTTAGGAAATGTATAGGTTATAAGGGTTATGGGATAGGGGTTGTTGGTGTTAGGGCTTCTAAGATTTATGCATTAAGGGATAAATATGTTCAAATTAATAGCAATTATGGGTTAGCATGATAAAGTATAATTATTACGAAGGTTAGAGGTGAAGGTTATAAGGGTCAACCATTTAAAAATTAGAATTTATATAAGTTAAGGGTTAATGTATATAGGGGTTACAAGACTGATAAGTGGGATGGTTTATTAGTTAGGGATTTAAATTATTAAGAGTAAAGAGGGTAAATGGGTAAGTGTGATAAGGGTTCATTTTATAATGTTTAGGGGTTTCAAGGGTTAGGAGTTATAGAGGTCGACACTTTTAGGTTATATGGTTTACATTATATAAGGAACATGTCTTATTTTATTAATAAGAATTCTTACCTTTATATAAGGTGGTGGTGGTGGTTTCTTATTCTTATAATATAAGTGTTATTTAGTGGGTAAACGAGCTTGGAGTTGTAATTGTTATGTTTTATTCGGGTTAGAGTTTTTGAGAGATTATCAGTTATATGGATAAGAGTTAATGCATTTCCATAGAGGTTATCGATTATAATGTTTGTCTTTAGGGGTTATCGATTATAATGCATTTCCAATTATAATAGCTTGGGGTTATCAATTATTGGAAAAGGTGGGAAGGTGTTAGGGTATTAGAGGTTATAATGATCTAGGGTAGTCATTGTTACAAGAGTTAGAGGTGCCAAGGTATCACAATTAAGGGGAACATAGGAAAGGGGGTTATTGATTATAATTCATTTCTAATTATAATATCTTGGGGTTATCAATTATTGGAAAAGGTGGGAAGGTGTTAGGGTATTAGAGGTTATAATGATCCAAGGTAGTCATTGTTACAAGAGTTAGAGGTGCCAAGGTATCACAATTAAGGGGAACATAAGAAAGGGTAAGGGACTAGGGTATCACAGTTACAAGAGTTAGAGGTGCCAAGGTATCATAATTAAGGGGAACATAGGAAAGGGTAAGGGACTAGGGTATCGATTAAGGGGAACATAGGAAAGGGTACGGCACTAGAGTGGTTATGGTTTATACATGTTATATTAGTTATGGTTTGGGGTTTAAGGGGAACATAGGAAAGGGTAAGGGACTAGAGTGGTTATGGTTTATAAGTGTTATATTAGTTATGGTTTGGGGTTTAAGGGGAACATAGGAAAGGGTAAGGGACTAGAGTGGTTATGGTTATATAAGTGTTGTATTAGTTATTAGTTAGTTATTGTAGAAGAGTTAGAGGTGCCAAGGTATCACAAAGGTATCACAATTAAGAGGAACATAGGAGAACATAGGAAAATTAAGAGGAACATAGGAGAACATAGGAAGGGGTAAGGGATTAGGGTATCGATTAAGGGGAACATAGGAAAGGATAAGGGACTAGGGTATCGATTAAGGGGAACATAGGAAAGGGTAAGGGACTAGAGTGGTTATGGTTTATAAATTTTATATTAGTTATGGTTTGGGGTTTAAGGGGAACATAGAAAAGGGTAAGGGACTAGAGTGGTTATGGCTATATAAGTGTTATATTAGTTAGTTATTGTACAAGAGTTAGAGGTGCTAAGGTATCACAATTAAGGGGAACATAGGAAAGGGTAAGGGACTAGGGTATCAATTAAGGGGAACATAGGAAAGGGTAAGGGACTAGAGTGGTTATGGTTTATAAGTGTTATATTAATTATGGTTTGGGGTTTATTGCTTATAAGGATTAGGTGATATAGGTTAGGTTTATAAATGTTATAATTTATAATAGTTATGGCACATAAATTTCAGGGATGGTATGAGTTATAAAGTTTAGGGATGGTATGGGTTATATGTTTATGCTTGTTGGGTTATAGGGTTTAATGCTTAATGGTTATGGTTTATGAGGGTTATCTATTTTGAGTTATACACAACAAAGATTTAGGATTATATGGATAAAGGTTTATGGGGGTTGGTGTTAAGATTATGGGGTTAAAACATTTTTCAGTTTTAAATATTATAAAGATTTAGGATTATATGGATAAAGGTTTATGGGGGTTGGTGTTAAGATTATGGGGTTAAAACATTTTCAGTTTTAAATATTATATTAGTTAAATATTAGAGGTTTTAGAGATCATTGGGGATAAGGTTATAATGATTCAGTGTGAGTAGTGTGTCTTATATATTAGTGTGTCTTATAATATATAGAGATTATATGGATGAGGTATTTAAGAGGTTAGATTTTATACATGTTAAAGGAATTAAATAGATTGGATAAAATGAGTTATATTATAGTCTGAGTAGTGTGTCTTATAATATATAGAGATTATATGGATGAGGTGTTTAAGAGGTTAGGTTTTATACGTGTTAAAGAAATTAAATAGATTGGATAAAATGAGTTATATTATAGTTGTATGAGTTACAAATTTTTGGGAATAAGAATTATAGGGATCTATGATCAATGAGGATCATAGGAGTTAACTATTATATAGGTTATTATTCTTATATTGGTTATTATTCTTATAAGTTACATATTTATATTAGAGCATATAATTATAGTTGTATGAGTTACAATTTTTTGGGGAATAAGAATTATATGCATCTAAAATCAATAAGATCAATATATAGCTTATTATTCTTATATGTAACTAAGTCACGGATTTATATCAGAGGATATACTTATAAGATCAATATATAGATTGTTATTTTTATATGGGCTATTATTCTTATAAGTTACATATTTATGTTAGAGGATATAATTATAGTTGTATGAGTTACAATTTTTTTGGGAATAAGAATTATAGACATCTAAGATCAATGGTGAGAGGATCATAGGAGTTAACTATTATATGGGTTATTATTTTTATATGAATTATTATTCTTATAAGTTATAGATTTACATTAGAGGATATAAATTATAGTATTTTATAAGTTACGTATTTATATTAGAGAATATAA